>RJWM01005637.1:0-67645 GCA_004363535.1 Dasyprocta punctata
AATTTAAAGATCTAAGGATCCTGATGAGCAAGCTACAGACTACAAATGAGGATAGCATGGCACTATGTTCTCTGACTAAAGACAAAACAAAGCACATACAAAAGAATAAGACCCAAAACTGAGGATAATAGCTAGAGAAAAAATGTGACATTTCTAGTATGTACCAGGCACAATTCCAGGTATTATTTAAAAGTATCTGAGTCTGGTGTTCCTGATTGGTTTGTTGTGTAGCACTGGGATTGGTGATGTGAGTGCTGCACCCACCCAGGGTGGAGCCGACATTCAGAGTAAGGTGGAGGGAATGTGGGTCTTCCTCTCTCTCTCTCTATCTTGCCAGCGTGCCTTGTTGTTTGGTGGTCGGCCATGCTGCCTTGGATCCAACTGAGTATGAACCAGAAACCCCCAAGAAACTGTAAGAAATTAACCTTTCCTTCCCTAATTTTGGGTGCCAAGTATTCTGTCTCGGCAATGAGTGAAAAGCAACTAAGACACTCAGTATTTTGACAAACTTAGTAAGGATCCAAGAGATTAAGCAGTTTCATCATGATCACTCACTTTGTAGGAGTTTGAGTGGCAGCTCCCAGTCCTAATCCCACAATAACATTTCTTTCTATTTAAACTGTACTTTCTTTGAAATTGTTAGACAGAATTTCTGACTTCAGCTCTACTACTTCATTTAACTTTCTGCCCAGTTTATTTAGCTTTTAGTAGTATTAATAATAGTGAACTCTAGGGCTTCTGTGAAAATGACTCTTGTCTAGCAATCAATTACTCTACTAAAAAGACAGAAAAGAAACAAGGAAAAGCATAGGTTAAATCCTCAGAGAAAGAGAAATAAAATGATTATGAGTAGCACTATGTTATGTTGTATTTTGTATAAATTTCCATTTCTTCCCTACATCTAGAAATTGGGTTTAAGAGGGGTTTGTGGGACACCTGAGGAAAGCCCCTCTTCTGTCTAAACTCATAGATTTGAATGTGTGTTACACATTTTAAGATTCCAAGTTCCTGGGGCTGGTGGGAATTCTCAGTCATTTTCAAACACTTTTGCTCTGTTACAGTACTTGAAGAAACTGACAAGACTTTGGGAAAAGCTTGGTGAATCTTGTGAATGTTGAACACTTGATTCTAAGGTTTGAATACTAATGAGATTTCTGGGCCCCAATTATGGAAGGAGGATTGTCAAACTTCAAGAACTTTCATGGGCTTTTACAATGAATTATTTGCAGCAACCAGGATAGGCTAAGAATGAAGATCTCCACTTTCATTTTTCTGAACCACATGAGATTCTTGTATTAGTCAGCTTTTCATCAGTATAATGAAATACCTGGCAGAAAGTAAGTTTATTTATTTACATTTTTTTACTTAGTTCATAGTTTGGGATATCCAACATCCAAGTAGCATGCACAAGCTTTTGAGAGTTCCTTCTTGGCTATGTGATAGATAGCAATGGCAGGAGAAAAGAATCACCTATCTAATAGAAAACCAGAGAGAGAGAAAGAGTCTCAAGAATCAGAATCCTCTTTTACAACCTGTTCTGTAAGAACTCACCAAATCTGGGTGTGGTAGAGCAGGCCTGGGAGCACATGGGAGGCTGCGGCAGGAGACTCACAAGTGGCCAGCCCAAACAATTTAGCAAGATCTTATCTCCCAAAACAAAAGAAGACATTGTACAAGGAGGAAGAAGAGGAGGAGGACAAGGCAAAGGAGAAGGAAGGCAAAGGGAATGGAGAAGAAGGGGAATAAGGAAAGAAAGAGGAAGAAGAAGAGTAGGAGGAAAGGAAGAGGAGGGAGAAGAAAAAGGAAAAAGATAAGAAGAAGGAGAGGAATAAGAAGGGAGGAGGAAGAAGAAGTAGAAGAAGATAAACAAGAAGGAGGGGAAGGAGGGAGGAAAGAGGGTGGGGCAGGAGGAAAGAGGAGGAGTAGGAAGAGCAGGAAGAAAAGGAGAAGGAAGACTCACTAGGATTCCATGAAAATAGCTTAGTATCTTAATCTCTTTCAAGGTCATGCCCTCAGTTGACCTAAGTATCCCCCATAAGCCCCATCTCTCAAAGGTCCATGCTATCTCCACACTGCCACACTGAGGACTAAGCATCCAACACATGGACCCTAGAGGGATAAAGCACATCTAAACCATAGCAATACCGAATACTCAAGATATCCCAGGGAAAGAGAGAAGTTACATGTTACATGCCTGAATTATTATATCTAAATAGTTGAACAGGACAGGATTCCAGTATGACAAAATAAATTGATCAAACAATTCCTACCTTATTTGTAGGACCGAGATTCATGTTCATTATGAAAAGCATGAGAGAGAGTCAGAGAGAAGTTTATGCCATGTTTAATCATTAGAAGAGAGCAGAAATATGTTCATGAGAAAAAGAGAGAATGCCAAGTACTACTGAAGAGTAAAAAGACCAAGGGTTTAAATATTAAATGATAAAATTTGTGAATTTCCATAAATCTGATTGCTCTGGACTGAATTTTTGTGACACTACCCCCATCTATATGTTGAAATCCTAATCCCAAGATGATAGCATTAGATTTGGGCATGTAAATAGGTTATAAGGTTGAAGCCCTCATGGATGTGACTAGTGCCCCTGTAAAGAGGCTCTAGGACCCCATCATCCTCATTCTCTTGTACATTATATAAGGGAACAGCAGGAAGGCAGTCTATGATTCAGGAAGAAGGCTCTCACCTAACAGTGAATCTGATGAGGCCTTGATCTTGGACTTTCTGGCCTCCAGAATAGTAAAAAATGGAAAAAAAAAGTCTATTGTTTATAAATCTCCAAGTCAATGATATTTTGTATGGTGGCCCGAGCACACTAAGATACATATTAACCCACCTGATGGAAGTCACCATAAATTCCTATGTTAATGGTCACTTATAGGCTAACTGTAGATCAAGTGCCTATGTTCTTAGAAGCCTGGCAAAATATCAGAAGGTTAATGCTATTCACTTTATTCCTGTGCTCCTTAATGTCAGGGATTATGCTGTTTCTTATTTTCCTTTCTACATCCAACATCTTATAAATAGAAAGTTCAATGAACATGTGACAGACTGAATATTTTTAAGTTCCAATTTACACCATAATTTTGAGACACATAACTAACTTCTATTGGGGACTGACCAAGAGCTCTGTCTTTGTTACTTTTCTCTCATTGCTGAGACAAAACACCTGACACCCAAAGTGAAGGAAGGGAAGGTTTATTTAGCTTACAGTTTTTGGAGGTTTCAGTCCATACTCAGCTGGCTCCAAGGCAGGGTGGCGTGGCTGAGGGGCAACCATTCATGGCAGCTACAAGTGACAAGAGAAAAAGAGCAAAAGGGAAAAGCATGCCTCCTTTCCTCCCTTATATTGTATGCCCACTACCTTCCCCTGAGTGGGTACAGCACTCATACCGCCAATCCCAACACTAGACAATGAACTAATCACAAACACTAGACTCAGCCACCTTCGAAAGGCTGACCCCCCATGACCATGAGGCTTTGGGGGGACATTTAAACAGAAACCATAACAAGTCCCAATTGCCTGTGTTAAGTGTACAGTGAGAGAATAAAATAAGAAACAGAGACAAATTTAGTAATACACAATGAGTGGCTGGAAATTTGATGTTTCCAGCCAGGCTAACAGAGCCACACTCCAAGACAGCCACTATGTATTGGCCTATCATTTATACAGTGATAGGCAGGGAGAGGAAAAGATTCAAAACTGGTGGAAGATTATGACTCATTGGACAAGTATAATCTTGGGATGACTCAAGAGGGCAAAGATGGTATTATGCTAAGAAGGATCTTGCCCTGGAATATTTTTTAAACTTAGTAGTCTTAGTTTTAGTCTTAGTGGGTGGGAGACATCCCTAAAAAGTTAATGAGAAATCTCAAATGGGTGGAACCAATCATCCATTTTATCCCTTATGGAAGTATGCAAAATTAGCCATTGTGAATTTGTGGTCCCCAACAAACTTCATTATACACTAAATGGTGAGACAATTACTTCCACCAAAATTTGTCTGCCAGAACCAAAGGAACCTAGCCTCTCCCATGTTATCTTGATCACTCCTTTCTGAAGTCATGTCTCACTTATTGTGAGTGATCATTGTTTACTAATCAAAACCTAGAAAATACAGATTCACTTTTATTTGCTTTAAAACAGTCAGCAGGACGTAGAGCACATAATCACTCTCCATCTGTTTTGTTATGATCACATACGAAATAACAAGCATCCTTGTGAGCAATAGTTCTATTATGAGCATCTGGTGGTAGAGAAAAGGAATGCATTGCCCTCTGGTTTATGGTTCCATTTTAGTAACTAAAAAAATAAAAATAAAAATAGGAAGATTGTGTATATAAATAACTAACTGTAGCATATTTCTCTCCACTGTTGGTACTCATCACTTTCTAATAGAGTTAATGATTTAACATATGCTATTAAGTTAGACTTTATCATAGAAGCCAAGTTTTTCTTTAAAAGTCAATGTTTAAACTGATACTTTACTTTAAATGGCATCCTGTAGAGATAAATGCAGGGAAAGAGTGCAGTAATTCAGTCTAGCCAGCTCTCACTATGCACTATGTGCCAGCCCAATTTGGGAGAATTTGCCTTAACCGTAAGAATAGAAAATTTGCTTTATTTTTCTTCAGTCTATTTGAATATTTCAAGTTGTTTGAATTCTAAATAAATCTTGATGCTCAGGAATGAAGTTGAGGAAAGGTCAAGCAATATGCATAGTTTAACTATGGGCAAAACAAAGTTCCTATTTGTTCTCTGCCTGGAATTAGAAAATAGATATAGATCATCTTATTATTTAAAGGAAAAAGGTCAAGATTCTTTTGTGATCAGCATATTCATTTGAAAGCAAATTTTTGTGTTCCTAAAGGCATGAACTGTGATTTAGGTAATATATCAGCATGCTAACAAAAAGTGTTCAGTGTGTGGGTTTTGTGATGTTGTTTCATATATACATATAACACAACTGGCAAAAGCAATTTGTGTTATGTCTAATCACCAAGAGGGAGTGGATTTATCTGTTCTAATTGAAATGTGTGGGAAATCTTAACAGCTCAAAATCAGTATACTCAGGTTGACTTTTTTTGCAAATTAATAGACAAGCTGTAGTAGAGTGAGGAAATTGTTCAAATAAATGCAGACCAGTTGGGAATACTTCAAAGCAACGTAATACATTTATTTATTTTCTGCAAACTGAGCTTTTGGTTTCCAGTTCCTAGAATGGAGATAGATGGGAAAGTCACTTTGCTATCCTGATTGCAGCTTCTCACGCATCGGAAGCAGCAGCTGTTTTAACTGGCACATCAACACAACAGACCACTCCTGACAGGAAGTGCATTAGAACAATGGATGTCATTGAAGCTGCAGAATTTAGGAAGGCAGCACACCATTGACCATTTTACAGTGCAGCTAAGGTATTGCAGTTAACACTTCTTTCCGGAAGGGACATGTCACTACACAGAATCCTACCTTCATTGTGACTGAAGGCCTTCTCTCTTTGGAAGTCCTCTGTCTCTCCTTATGTTGACTTGCATTTTAGGATTATTTGAAAAATATTTAGCATGATGTATGAATGCCAAGTTGTTTAAAATACCATTTTTATAGTTGATAAAACCAGCTTTATGGAGAATGTATAAGAAAAGATAAATAACAAAACAGATGAAACTGTTGGGTTGTTACATGGTAAAAGTATTAAGGAGAGTATTTTACTTTACAAATTAAAATTTTAAAACAGATCACTTGAGAATCGGACAATTTACAGTCCTGCTTGAGAGATGTGCATTTATGGAGCAGGTGCTATGCAAAGGACTGGCGCACGAAAGGAATGAAGCTGTCTTTCAGCATTGTTATCTCAAGGGAAATCTCACAGCGCTAACGGCATAGAAGAGCACTGAGCCAACAGATGACAAGAGGACTTGCTCCACTCTCTGGAAAATATGATGATAAGAAACAGATTTCAGCTGTTCCTAGAGTTTTTCCTCTTCTGGACAGTGAAGCTGCCAAGAAATGAGGATACACAGACTGACACACATATGACCCTCCCACCTGCATCACACCCTGAGTGACAGCGTTTCTGTGACTCAAGTGTGGAGGACCTACCCTCGAGGAGAAATCATCTTCTCACTTGAAATTCTATATTCCATGGAAGAGTCAAGCAAAACAATTGAGTATTTCTGTGACATTCTTTAGAAACTAGTACGAAGCCCCCTTATTGTCAGCAGTCAGAGGCTTACATACACACTAGTCTAGAAAGTAGGACTCCAATATCAAAAACACCATGACTATAGTAACACAGATAGCAAAAGCTCAAACTAAGAGAAATTAAGGGAAAAGTTATTGTAATCTTAAGTAAGCATTATTGTTAGCTCCAGTGATGCAAAATGCAGCTTAGACCTGCCCCTAACATTTGTGAAGCCCAAGAAAAAGGTACAAATAGAGATCTATGTAAGATGTCTTTTAAACCCGATCTTTCCTTCCATGAAAAATATGCTTTCATAACAAATTCAGGAAATTTAGTAAATATATTTAAAGTTTTTTTTATATCTGACTTAAATTTGGCAAAATACTGAAACTTAATTACAATTGATCAGTGTTAGTCGAGGGACTAACGATTTCTTGGTAAAACATAATCAGCTATACTATGTACATTATTAAATGTTTTCTAGGCCTTATTTTCTTGTATTCATTTCAACATAGAAGTTTTTAAAATCAAGACTTTCAAATTATTTATTTTTTGATAATGCTAGTGATTCAAGGAACTAAATATGTAATTATATGCTGTGTATAAAATTTGAATCTTTTCATTAAAATTTATGTAAAAAGTCAAACAATTAAATTATTTTGTTTTCAAATATGGTTATATTTCTGTTAAAACATTCATTAAAATGTAGATTCAAATTACATTTGTAGATGTAACTACTTTAAACCAAAATTAAATTAACTTCATCTAATATTTGTAATTTTATAGAAATAAATCAAGTTTTTACCAGTCAAGGTCTGCGTGGTTGCCAGTGTAGAAAATAAGGAGCGGACATCTTATTACTACACCTGGAAGCACAGATTGCAGAGTGTCCTTCAGTTGCCCTGTGCAATAGTTGAGAAGACAACAGTAAATCTGTGAGCACTGACAGAATCTTAAGTGGGAACCTATAAAGAAGCAAGGCTTGCTGGGACCTGAGCAGCGCAGTGTGGTTGAGGGTGCTGAAAAAGCAGTTACCGTGAAAGGAAAAACTACACCCAGCTGTTGGGTGACTTCATGAGGGGAATCACTTGTCATCCAACTTGCAGAGTCCAAAGACGTGTGAGGAACTTGGGCTTGATTCCAGTAGCTTTGGTTATCCGAGGAAATTTAATCTGCTGGTTGGGAACACAGCCAGAGGAGTTCACAGGCATTGGGCTCTACTAGAAGTCAAGACACGGATGGAACTGTGGTTTGAAATGATATAGGGCAGAGCCTCCTCGAGTAGCAGGCAGGTCCAGGTAACAGTACTCAGTCTCCATGGACAAGCCAGCGAGAACCAGGCGGGATGTCAGGGCAGCCACATGGGCTTGCGTGCAGGGAAAAGCTCTGTGTCCAGATGGCTTTTGAAATGGTGAAGGAAAACAAAGCAGACGTCTGGATATACACACAGATTCAGCCAATGCAACTGGAGTGAGGGGAAAGCGGGGATTTGGTAAGCAAGTGACCGGAGCCTGGGCCTCCAGGGGCTAACACTTCCTGGGGATAGAGAAGCATTTTCTGCCATGACAAGAATTGTCTCTGGTTTCATTTGAGGTTGCCTGTGTATGTGGAAAAGGCATTAGTTATTATAGGTGAGTGACACTCAGAAAAACATGGGCTGAACAATATTAAAATAGTCCCACAAGACAGCAAATAATTTTTAAGTGCACACACGGAATTATTATTGTTTCATTTCATTGGTCAAAATACTGATAGTTTAATTTTTACTGTAATGACACTTTGAACTGATTTTATGGTAAAATTTTGCATTAAATTATTAAGCAATTTTCATTATGGATTCCAGGTGGAAGAATATATACATCAAGTTTGGATTTCTGAAACTACCATTTCCATGAGATAATGTGTGCTGCTGCAATTCTGTCATTATCTTAGTGCTGAGTGGCTGAAATTGTGTACACATTTTTGGTATCAAGTGTGAAAATATGAACCAAGAATGGTACTACATGCTTGTAATTTCAGCACTTGGGAAGCTGAGGCAGGAGGGTTACAAACTTAAGTCTACCCTGAATTACATAGAAAGTCCCAGGTCAGCCTGGATTACAGAGTGAGAACTTGTCTCAAAAGAAAAAAAAATCTATTTTAAAAAAGACAGAATTTGCCTACTCTTAATGACTTTTAAGATTCCAAATCAACAACTTTGTCTTTATATTTCACTACCGGAAAATAACTAAAGAGCTATATAGTTACTTTTATTTGGGGCTCTGCACTTCAATATTAAATGGGAATAATCAATGGGAATAAATCAATCATAGGAAATAGAAACATTTACTGACTCTTTCCCTAAAAAGGTCCTATTTTAAATAGAATTTAAAACTCCATTAACTGATTTAAGAAATTATTTCTAAGAAAATCCTTTGATGGAGAATCTATTTTGCTGATATTTAGGAAAGCACTTTGATTTTAATGTGTTTTCATACTATTCCTGCTTCTATCCTTTAGGAAAGACTCAACCAATCAATCTTTCTTTAAGTACATGCTCCTATTTTACAGAAGTTATTCTTGAAGTAAGTGTTGGCATTACAGAGATATGTTACACAGTACACGTAATTATATATAACTATATATCTCCAGGTACGGTAGTACATTTCTGTAATTCCAGCACTGGGAAGGCTGAGACAAGAGGCCAGCCTGGACTATGTAGTGAGCAAGGCCAGACTGAACTACATAGTGAGACCCAGTCTCAAAAAACAAACAAACACAAAAATTAAAATATATATTTAGTATGCTAATGTTAAAAAATACATGTTAATAACAATTTGTAATAGCAGTCATATTTGCCATCCAAAGAATAGCATAAAAGGGAGTACTCTGTGAATATCCATTAATGAGCACTTAAAAAGCATTTTTTAACATGATTTTTTTATTGTAGTAGAAAGCACATAATGTTTCCCAGAAAAACAATGTTAGCCACATACATTATGGTATAGCAAATCTCTGCAGCCTGTTCATGTTGCATGACTGAAACTCCACACTTGGTGAACCGCGAATTCCCATTCCACCAAGCTCATGCTCTGGCAACCACTTCCAGCATCACATTAGTTAATGGTCCTTTATTTACTATTGGTTATCTCTAGAAGACAAAACTGCTTCCTCATATTATTAAGAATTTTTGGTTGTCGTTCTGGCTGGATATTCCTGAGTAAATGTCTTCAAAACATTTGAAAGCTTCCTAGGGATGGATAACCAATTCTTACTTCTTTGCTATCTGATATTTCTTTTATAAAACAATTTTAAGGGGCATCTGTAATAATATTAACAGATAGGAAATGTAATTGATATTTATCTCTGCATATACATTGCATTCTTCAGTCTGTGTATCTGGCCTCAAAATAAAAGGCTAATTTTTCTCTATCTACAAAATAACTTAATAAAGTATTCTTTGCTGTCTATCTGTGCATAATGACATCTTCCCCTCCTTGGCTCTTGATATTAGACTGGGAGATAAAACTTCCAACAGTGGTAGCCCATTCTTTGCCTGAATCTCAGCTTCTTAGTGTTCTCAGCATGAATTTATTGCCATTCCATCAGTATTTCTATAGTTTATATTTCAATTTCTTTATATTCTGTCAAAATTCAGGGGCTAGCAGAACTTTGCATCCATTCTTGTTTGTGAAAAAGTGTAACTTAGGTGTTGCGCTGTTCATGTTCTAGCTTTTCCCTTCCATCCCCCTTCCCCCACACACCAGAGAAGACACTTTGAAATTCTTCCAAAACTGGTTTCTTCACCAAATTAGATATCTTAAAAAGGGAGATAGATGTCATTTCAAGTTGAAAAAAATGAAAATGCCTCTCTGGTTCTCATTACCTTTCATAAGTGGAATATTGTATGAGAATTTTTTTTTGGTATGAGATTTTAAATAAAATGCAGGTCATTGAACTAGGCAAATATGGGTTGTCTTTTGCTAGTTGTAAATTCTAAGTCAATTTACATAACATCTTTGATCCTGGGTTTTGTCATTTGTAAAATATATATATATATATATATATATATATATATATATTTCACCAGAATGTTATCAGAAATTATATAGTACATGTAAAATGCTTGACATTGTGCATGTGGACAGTAGATCTTCAACAAGTGCAACCATCTTTCTTTCTTGCTTTTTTCAGAGCACTGATTTGTTTTGGCACCAGGGAAGAGATACAATAAGGGAGGTGAGGAGGCGATTAGGGAAAACATTCCATTCAGTCAAGGTATAAGCATACAGGTGGCAAATAGGGTGCTTGGGTTAGTAGCACTCTCTGGGCAAAGAAATTGGCACCTTAACCCAAGGACATGGGTCAGCTAGGGAGTTGTCCGGTGCTTGATCTATTGGGGATGCCAAATTACCAATGGAATAAATTGGAAACAGTACATATGTGACTCCTTTTGTTGCTAGCAAAATAGAAAAAAATTATTAGTCCCTTGAATTGCAACTGAGACTCTCTCCGGGTCAGAATCAGCCCATCTCTGTTAGGTATTTTATGGCATGCTCCTGTTAAGTAGATGACAGGTAATTACTGACTGGCCCACTAACCCTGAGCTGAAGGCAGCCAAAATTTTAAAACTAAGCAGAACACACAATAATACCTGCTATTTGTTAAGTATTGGTAACTTATATCTAAATTTTAGATACTCTTGCCAAAGATACTGACTCTGAAACATCCCAAACAGTAAAATTGAAGATAGGACAGACACATATTTTGCTGGCATGAATGTGATGTTAAAGGGAGGGAAGGGAGTATTAAATACTAGAAAGAAATGTAACCATATCCTTTGAAATCATTTACCTCTTATGAACACTAATGACTAATGCTGTCCAAATATGAGCGATAATTCCAACTAGGTTAAAGAGTTGTGTTCCTTGTAATAAATACAATAAAGTCCTCATTTTGAATATAAAGAGAAATACATGTTGAAATATAAGAGTTTTGGTTTGGAAGGTGCGACACCCACATATCTTACTCCCACCTACCTATTTTGCCAACTAATATTTTAGCCCATAGTGAGCTCCGCATTTCACTGGGAGACACTTGCCGTGGTGGTTAAGGTGGATTGTCAATGTGATTGTGAATGTGTTTGTTGGAGTGCACTTCTGGGGGTGTCTGGGTGGGTCATGGGGTTTATATCTGGTAACTTACCTCTTCCTCTCTGCTGTTACTTTCCTGATCTGTTTCCCCACTGCCCTAAACTCAGCATCATTGCTTTGCCAGGCTCTTCTGCCACGAAGTCTGCCAGTTATGAGGCCGAATCCCCTGAAATGGTGTGCTAAATTAAGCCTCTCCTCTTTTTAAGTGTTGTGACGTTGGGTATTGTGGTCTCAGGGACAGGAAAGCTGACTAACACACTCACTTAGGGAACAGACATAATCATGTTCATATATTTAAGTGCCTACACAAATATAGTCACATCCGGTCTATAAATACACTTGGGAAATGAATAAGTGAAGAAGAGGTGGAAGAAAAGAAGAGCCCAGTGATAGAGACTGATAATAGCAAATGGAAGTATGGTCTTGAATGTCATTAAATAGATTCAGGGAACAACTTCGAAAAAGAGGTGCCAGAGTGTAGGGATTGTACTCCCAACTTCATTATTTATAATGCTATGGTAATGAAGTCAGTTTGATATTGGCATAAAATAGACACAATGATCAATAGATAAGCTGTATGTCCAGAAACAAACCTATATATTTCTGACAATTGACAAAGATACAAAAGCAATCTAAAGAACAGATTTTTTACAAATTGGGAAAATTGGATATCCAAGGAAAAAAATATTGAATCATATCTCACCCCATTTACAAAAACAAAGTAGAAATCTCATAGCCCTAACTTTAAAAGTTCAAACTATAAAGCATCTATAGAAAAATAGAAGAAAATCTTTGTAACCTTGGGCTAGACAAGTATTTCTTAGATACAATACCAGCATGATAATTGGACTTAGTCAACATTAAGAACTTCTCCTTGAAAGACTCTGTTAAAAGAAAAAAAGACAAGTCATAGGCTGAGAGAAAACATTTGCAAATCACATGTATAACAAAGACTTTTATGGAGAATAAAGAACTCTCAGCTTGAGATGCAAATGAAAGTAATACTGAGATTCCACCTCACCCCAGAAAGTATGGCTAGTATTAAGAAGTCAACCAATAACAAATGCTGGAGGGGCTGTGGGCATGAAGGAACCCTGCTCCACTGTTGCTGGGAATGCAGGCTGGTGCAACCACCGTGGAAGTCAGTGTGGAGATTCCTCAAAAAGCTAGGATTAGTTGGGCGTGGTGGCTCACACCTTTAATCCCAGCACTGTGTTGTGAGTTAGAGGCTGGTTTGGGCTACAACGTGAGTGCAACTTTGGCCTGAACTACATAGTGTGACCATGTCTCAAAAGACTTGGGCCAGGAGTTTGGCTCAGTGACTTAAGCGCCTGCCTGGCAAGCACGAGGTTGTGAGTTTGATCTCCAGTGCCACACACACACACAAAAAAAGCTAGGATTGGAGGTCCCATTTGACCCAGTTATTCCCCTTCTAGGTATCTTCCCAAAAGAATTAAAAACATCCTACCACAGCGATATACATGCACCTATGTTTATAGCTGCCCAGTTCATAATAGCTAGATCTTGGAAACAACCTAAATGCCCCTCGACTGAGGAATAGACAAAAAAGATGTGGTATTTCTATGTAATGGAATACTACTCAGGTATAAAGAATGATAAACTAGGCATTTTCACTCTTAAATGGATAAGTATTGAAAATATACTTCTCAGTGAACTAAATAAGTCACATATATGTAACCATTGTATTGCTGCACTTGTGTGATGAACTGAAAGTAAATCTATGTATATAAAAAATTAGTTAAGATAGTCAAAGAAAAAGAATTTTGAGTGAATAGTAGTTTTCACAGGGTCATCTTTAGATTTTATTTTTAATGTGAAATGTTTCTTTGAAAATAATAGAGCATTCATAACAAAAAACAAAACAAAAAAGATAGTCATACAGCTGATTTCTCTTGTTGAGGCAAAGTTTTGTGCTAATAATTTTCTGGACAATGTTTCATGTCTATATCTTATACCCTAAACAACTGCTGTGAATATAACAATACGCAATGTGCTGGTTATTGTTACTCTCCTACTGGCTGGTCGTGAAATTGTTTTCCTTTAATTTCTTACTTTTCTTCTGTTTAAAATAAAAAAGAAAACAGAAAAGAATTCTCAGCTCATTCGGAAGAAAACAACGGAAGTTTTTTGAATGGGTCAGAATGATCAGAGAGAGTGAAGTGTGAGGATTCCATACACTGCTGCTGATTTTCAAATGGAGTATGCAGCCACAAAGATGCAAGTCAAGGAAGGGACGCATCTTTCCTACAAAGTCCTGCCAACCACTTGAACATGTCTGGGAATGAATTCTTCTTCCAGTCTTCCAAATAATAGCTGAATCCTCTCACCTTTCTATTTTCACCTACTAAGACTTTGAGCTGAAACTGTGGAGCCACGCTGAATTTTTGACTACAGAACGGTGAGCTGATAAATTAGTATTGTTTTAAGTAGGTAACAACAACCAAGAAAAGAGAGGCGAGTCCAGTGATTTAAAAGGACACATCACCAGAGAAGATGTATGAGTTGAAAAGTGGCACAAGAAAAGATGCTGAACCACATAAGTATTAGGGAAATGAAAATTAAAACTATAATGAGAAACCACTGCACATTTACTAGAAGGTTCAAAATTAAAATGACTGATGCAAAATTAAAACAATCTTGTAGTTTCTTGAAAAGTGAAATGCTACTGTCCATGTCTCAGCTACCCCATCCCTAGGAATTTACTCAAGAGGTATGAAAGTTTGTGTCCGTACAAAGATTTTTATGTATGTTCATATGTTCATTGCTTCTAAGAGCTAAAAACCGGAAACAACTCAAATATTCATCCACAGGCATGTGGCTAAGAAAATTGTAGTACAGCCCCACAATAGAATATTCGTTAGAAATAAAAAGAAATTATCTATTAATATGCACAAAAGATGAATGAATATTCAAATAATTATGCAGTGTGGAAGACACCAAATGAAAAAAGAAAAGAAAAACACATGGTGTGATTTCCATATAAAATTCTAGAAAATGTGAATTCATATATAGTGACAAAAAGCAGATTAAAATTAGTGGTTCACATTTGTATTTCCAGCTTCTTGGGAGGCAGAGGCAAGAATAAAATCAAAAGGGAGTGGTTGTATCTCAGTGATTCTTGGGTATATTCTCCAGCATGCGGGGGGGGGGGGAGGGCAGATTGGTAGCTGCTTTTAGCTCCTATTTGTAATATAAATCAGGAGCAGTGACACTTGGCTAAATTATCACAGGCAATGGGTCATAACCTTTGAGCCCCGCACTGGCATATGACTAACTGCAGGGCTGAGAGCTCCTGGATTTAGGTTCTCCACTGGTGCTTTGCTTGGAACTGATGAATTCAATGTCTTATGTATCATTTCTCCATTTCAATCCAAGGACCAAATTTCTAGAACTGCCTGCCAGAAAATAAAGGCCCTTGCTTCAAATGTATTATTGCAGGCAATCTATTTCATTAGTCTGTATAACTGGAGGAAGATTTTCACGACATATACGACAATGAATTAATGCTTTTGTGGATTAATTTTTAAATGCTTTGTTAAAGCAAAATACATATGCCAAAATGAAAGACTACATGTAACAGGATAAAAAAAAATGATGAAAACAAGCATTTCTTTGGAAAGAAAAATATAGGGTAGTAGATGTCTGCATGTAATTGATAAATATATAATTAAATGATAATCACTAAATATGGTAAGAGTATTACAAATTATAAGATACCTAATGTCTTAGTTACTTTTCACTCGTTGCTGAGACAAAATACCTGACACCCAAAATTAGGGAAGGAAAGGTTTATTCTTACAGTTTCTCGGGAGTTTCAGTCCATTAGTTGGCTCCAAGTCAGCATGGGGTGGTGGGGCTACAGTTCATGGTGGCTGCAAGCCACAAGGCACGCTGGCAAGAGAGACAGGAAGGAAGTGGAAGCGAAACAGCAAGTGGAAGAGGAAGACCCGCTTTCCTTTACACTGTATCTCAGCTCCACCCCTGGGCGTGTGCAGTGTTCACATTGCTAATCCCAGCGCTAGACAACAAACTGAACACAAGCAGCCCCATCAAAAGTATGAGGACTTGGGAGTACATAGCATATCACCCAATACACCTAAGATTTGATTTGATTTGATTTTTTGAGACAGAGTCTCACCATGTAGTGCAGACCAGCCTTGAACTTCCTATGTAGCCCAGGCTGGCTTTGAACTTGTGGTCCTTTCGTGTCAGACTGTATAGAGAGCTAGAATTACAGGCATGGGCTACCTTACCCAATTCCTTAACTTTTTAAGCAGGGAACTTTATTAAACCTACAGCTAAAGTATCAAATACACAGATCTTCTGTCATTTATTGTTAAGTTAATAGGCCAACCTACAAAGAGACTTTCTAGTCATTTCACAGGAAAAATAAATGGAAAGAAAGTTCTACCGGAAAATGTTTGAAAGATCCATGTTGGCTGGACATTAAGGCAAAATTCATGGATAACTGTTTAATTAACTAATGCTCACATCAAAACAGGTCTGGGGCAAATTTATGGTGGTTTTGTTATCATAATGTTACTTTACAAATCTGATATTTGGCTTTCCAGTTTGTAATTTACATAAACATTGGAATTCGGGTTATTCTATTTATCCCAATGGTTTTCCTAATAGATGGTGTGGCTTATGTAGAGAAAATGTATATGCATAATTTAAATACATTTATTATTAAAATATGTGAGTGTATTTTGTAGGGGATGGTTTCTGTTATAAATTAGAGCATAGAATTACAAGTTTCTATATCAGATTGGGGAAAAAAAATATGGCAAAAGTGGCTTTCAAAAAAGACTTCCACAGCATTTTATCTAAAATGATCTGAGGGACCAGAGAAGATGCAGAATATAATATTGAAAGAACCTTGGCTATAGCTAGGAATTGCTTCCCTTGAAGCAGATCTTAAGGAGGATGTGGCCGTTTGAATGAGAGAATGTGCAGCAGGATTGTATTTAAAGTGCAGACTTTGGGATTTAAATGACCTATGTTCAAATGTTAGTTCTACCACTTAGAAGCTTTTAGGTCTAAGGATCCTTTATTATACCTTTTTGCTTCTATTTCCTGATTTATAAAAAAAGGATAGTGATGGTAACAATCTTCCTAGGATTAAGTGAGATAATAAATGCAAGGTGTTCAGTACCATGTATTATAGCTAAAAGTACTGAGTGTTGGCAACTTTTTTACACATAAATAAAAATGGGAGCAGAGCAAGTCAGAGAATCTGACTCAGGACTCTAAAGCTTTGACCAAAGTGAAGATTTTCGCAGCTGGTTTTACATGAAACCTACCTTAAGGCCCACGGGGAGCGGGGTGGGTGGGGGGTTCTAGGAGGCCTCACAGCCTTAGCTTTGCTAACTAATGTAGTAGCCACTAATCACATTTCACTACTTTAATTAATACAGAATGAAATTTTAACTGCTCAGTAATCATGTGTAGGTACTGGCTACTACATAGGACATCGTAGGTACAAAATATCCACTGCAGAAAGTTCTGTGGAAAAAGCCGGCTTAAAAGGTCTGTGTCGAACTGAACACCAGGCCAAATTTAGGAGTAATTGGTTGTTTGAATAACTGGTTATTTTAAACTGACATTCGCATCAAAGTTATTTTTCCCTCTACTTTTTTTTATGTTACAAAATCTAAGGCTTATTAAAACTGTTATTCAAGGTTCTGTGCAATTTTTCAAACCATTAGAATATTTTTGATCACTGCTTATGACAGTGCATGTGAATGCGTTCAGAGAGATTCTATGAAGGAGGAGGTCCATGCTTTTTTGATTGAGTTTCTGAATTCTATCATTAGCCTCAGCATCTCTGCATTTATCCATGTCTGGGTATTGACATGTTATTTCCACACTCCTCTTCTTCTCTCCCCACGCCCACAACCTCTGAATCGGAAGCTGTGGAAACAGTTTCTTAAAGTGATCATTATTTTGGCAGCAGGTGGTTTTTAACAGCCCCAGTTTTGTGACAGAGGTGACAGGACCTGTTTCTGTGACTGTATCGTCCTAATTATATTCCTAATGGATCACAAGCCTTGAGATAAAGCGATGTTATACGCTATAGTATCTGCAGGGCAGCACTTTGTGGTATGCTGGGAAACATCTAAATGTGACATGTGCAGCCAATGCATTTGCTGTCATTAGTTAGCCAAGCGGCCCATGCGCCTCTTTCGGCTCCCTGACCCACATTTCATCCATGCTCTGCTGTTTTTCTCCTGCAGGGTTATTTCCTGAGCAAAGCCCAGAGCTTATGAATCCCACAGCACAGAATTCTGTTCTGACCTCCCTAAACAGGCAGTTTCACCTGCTGGGCTAGTGTTTTTCTGCTACCTAGTCAATCTGTTAAGATTTTAGGAGATTCCTGGATACCTTTTCAGAAAACATATGGGAGATTGTAATTATTTTGGCCTGCTACAATTTTAGAATTGAGAGAGTAAGGAAGAGGTGCAAATCTTCTGTTCATAAATAGCCAAATCTGTGGGCATTTTAAAAAGCATTCAAGAGAATTTATGTGCCACATTTCACCCTTGGCTCACTTTCCAAGTGAGTTGTTCAAAGAGAAGTTATATTAGGACAAATAGAAATGACGACCAACACCAGATGTGGATTTTTTAGTTAATATTTATGCAACACCCAAAGGGAAGATGGTATTGCACAATAAACTAAAAATGTCTTAGGCAAATAAGGAAATCTTTACCCTGAGGGACTGGCACTGCAAAGGTATGAATTATACAACAAAGGACTGGGAATGCAGAACAAATGCAGTGTAGGTCTGAGTGACTATAAAAAGGAATTCATTGAGGAAGTGGTGAGGTAGCAGATGTGTGGAACCTACTTGGGAAAATAAGGGCTTAGCACTTTTTTGGCCAGTCTTGTGTCTACAGTAGAAAACTCAAAGCCAACCAGTCTAATTTCCTTCATCTGTGGAAAGCAACAGTAGCCTTAAATAGGACACACATAAATTCAGAACAAAAACAGCAATCTCACATTATTAAGTACACCTTAATAAACTAAAAAACTATGTCCCTAGATTTTAAATGATCTCCAAGGATAGTGATGACATCTTTAATTCTATTTTCCCTCTGTAGTTGCTCAAGGAAGGTAGAAAATGCAGGAATTGGCTGCTTCTCAGCCCTCAGAGAGCGATGTGAAAGAGGCTGTGGCTTAGTGAACTGGAAGGATATTGGGGTCCATGTAAAATTATAATAGAAAATTTGCTAAAAGCAACTGGATTTCTCAAGCACAGCAAGATTTTCAGCCTTCTATTTATCAGGGATGGCGGGATGTACCACTTTAAGGCACATCTCACAGTAATCCTCTCGATTTCCTATTCAGAGGAGTTGGAGGGTGCAGAAAGGAGAAAAGAAGATGGAAGAAGTAAGAAATAAATATTTAAAACTGCTGGAGCTTTGAGACAGTTCTGGGAAAAGCTTACAAGCTTTTAGCACATTGAACCCAAAGCTCTTTAGTATTTTTATGCCTCTGAATCTTCTTAATTATTGAAGAGAGCTGTTCATGTGTGACTTCCCCACCCTGGTATTCCTGAGTCGATGCACACTTAGGAATTTTTAACCTACTTCCTCTCTCTTCCCTTTGTCAATTCTTCACCATCTGTAAAGTTGATGATAATCAGTTTTTCTCATGATGGACATCTGCAGACTTTCAGTTATATAGATCTTCCTAATTACACTATTTATTCATTTATTGCAAACTTTTTTTTTTTTCGTGGCACCAGGGATCTAACTCACAGCCTCTCACCTACCAGGGAGATGCTTAAACTGCTGAGCCAAACTCCCAGTCTTAGTTTTTTTGAGGCAGGGTCGCACTATGTAGTTCAGGCCAGCGTTGCGCTCATGTTGTAGCCCAAGCCAGCCTCAAATTCACAACACTCCGCCTACCTCAGCCTCCGGCGTGCTGGGATTAAAGGCGTGTGCCACCACGCCCTGCTTATTGTCAACTTTTAAAGTTTTTGTTCTACATGCCCAGATGACATAGGCTGTGGGTATTAGGTGGAAAATGAGACTGATAATGTCTCCATGCTCAGGAAGTTTCCATTGAAGCAGTAATTTTAGATTCTAATGTATACTATGAAGAAAATGATAGTGTGGTGGAATAAAGATGTGTGTGTGTGTGTGTGTTTGTGTGTGTGTGTGTATGTGTCTACTTTATAGAGCGTATGAGTCTACTTTATAGCACATGAGCTAGGGAAGACTTTGAAGCAGGGGCATTTAAGCTAAGACCTAAGATGAGAAGGAACCAGAGAAACTCTAGGGGAAAAGCATTACATTCAGGAAGAGTAGAAGGTTCCTGAGGAAAAGGATGCATGCTTTGTGCACATAATGTGAAGGGAAGTGGTAGTCAGGATCAAAGCAGCCACGGTAAGAACTGGTGCTTTATTCAGTGTGTAACAGACGGTCTCCGAATATTTTAAGTGGAGAGTTTGTAGTTTTCAGAGTGTTCTAATGTCTGAAGTTGAGAATAGGGAGAAGGAGGGATTACAGAATAGAAGGAGACCACTGTGAAGGCTACTACATCAGTCTATGTAGGAGATGAGAGTAGCTTGGACTAGGACTGGAGGAGTGTAGATAGAGTGGGATATATTTTGCAGTTAAATGCCTAGGTTTAGTTAACAGGTAAAAGAGGAAGTTGGAGACCATAATAATAACAGCTAACACTTCTATTGTACTTTCCAGGATCCTACTAGGTACTTTATGCATGCTGACTCCGCTAATCATACTAAAATACGTAAGTCCAGGAAACACAGAGGACCTTCATGGACCAATTGATATCATTTTTAAAAACTTTTAAACAATGAGCTGAATGAACCAAAGCCTTTAATGACATAGTGCCTTTCTTCGTATGTTTTCGTTTTTCCTTGGGCATACAATTTGCCTCTTGTGGATAATAAATACCACTTTGTCTGTCTGTTCAGACTTCACAGATTTCCTTGTAAAGTCAAGAAAAGAGGTAGTTTTGTTTTGCAGGCCCCCAAACTTTTCAGTTCACTGCCAAGGATACGGGGAGCTCAATTGCTTGCCGCACTTTCTCGGGAGAGCTTGTGGGTTAGGCGCTGCTCTTTCTGTGGGAGTCCAGTCCTGCAGCGTCGGACTTCCTTTACCATGCCTTGTGGCTGTCATGCAGCAGGGGGCGCTGCAGTAGTGTTCATCGCGGTCCAAGCGCGCCACTAGCCCAGCCTGAGGGGACAGACCAGGAGGAGGTGTGGCACACAGCCCGAGGTCCTGTTTGGTCCTGCAACTTTAGTACCCAGAGCTCGTCCTAGCCGGGTCATTCTTCTATCCCATATTTCATCGCGTTGGATGCCGTCCATCCAGTCCTGCATCCGGGCGGAAAGGAAAGGGCATTAGCTCCCGCTGACAAGCCTTAAGGAGAGCGCGGCGGCGGGCTGCGCTCGCGGTGTTACTCGGTTCAGCCTGACGGTCCCGAGACCGCGAAAGGCGGGGCGCGTGCGTGTGTGTGTGTGTGCGTGCGTGCGTGTGTGCGCGTGTCTTTCCTCTTTGGATCCTTTCTTTTGAATCTTACTGAGAGAACGTTTCTCTCCTCACACGTCCTTCCACTGACACTGGGGTCGACGGCAGGGTAGGTACAGAGCTGAAAAACCCCTGCGGAGACAGACACCTCCCAAGCTCTCCATGACGGCTTTTCTCTCCATTTCGGCTCCCGCATGGCGGGCGCGTGTGAGAAATCGCGGGCCCGTCTATGGCGACCCAGGCTGCAGCATTCCCCAAACCTGTTCTTTCCCTCCGGGTCCCCAGAAGTCTCTCCAGCTGAGCGGACTCACGCCCGGCAGCGCTTGGCACACACAGCGCTGGGTTTGGGACTCAAGCCGAGCTCGGCTCCGCCGGGCAGCAGCTGAGCGAGCCGGCCCTCCGCGGCCCCGGGCTCAGCCACAGCGCCCCCTCCCCGGGCGCGCGGGCTGCTCTTCCGGGCTGGCATCCAGCCGCGCGCGTCCTCGTCCCCGGGGCTTTCCAGACAGAAATCGAAGGTGAAAGGAACCGGAGGAAGGCGGGAGGCGGGGAGGAGGAGCCTCCAGCTCCAGGCGGTGGGCGGGCGGAGTCTTCAGCTGGCCCGGCCGGGTGGGCGGAGCCCTCGGGGAGGCCATGGGTGGAGAAAGGGGCTGGGCGAAGCCGCGATGGAGGGTTGGCCACGCAGGCGCGGGGGGCAGCGTGGAGAACCCCACGCGGGAGCTCCTGGAGTCCCCAGCCACCGCTTTTCACTTCACCCGAGAATGGGCTGCGGTCGGGAGGGAGCTAATAAAGAGTGAATGTGCTGCAGCCGCCCGAGCGGCTGGAGTCGGTCCGAGCGACCCCGGACCAGTGTGCCCAGGAGGCGGCGAAGGGAGGCGGTTCGCCTCGTCCCTCCCACCCGCCCTCTGTCTCTCCCTTCCTCCAGCTGGTCCCAGAGCCCGGCTCGGTCCGATCCCTCGGCCCCCATGCCGCACTCTTGCACCTCCTCCGAGTCCCACTTCTCACCTAGGGCGCCCCGCACTGCCATGGGTTAGGGTGGGGGCCCGAGCCGCGCGGAGGACCAGCGCTGTGCACCCGCCGCGGGGCGCGGAGCCCGATCGCCGCTCGCCACTCGGGGCGCCCGGCATGGGAAGCGCGGCTTGAGCCCGCAGCCGAGAGGACGCGGGAGCTCGGAGACGGGCGCAGGAGGAGGCGGAGGAGAGGAGCGGCGGATGGGAAGGACCCAAGGGAGGGCGAGGCGGGAGGGTGGGGAAGCGAGGGAAAAGTGAAGCTGGGAGGAGAAGGCGGCGGAAGGTGGGGATTGATGCTTCTGTTTTTTGTTGCCGCTGCTGCCCTCGCGCTGGGAGCCGAGCCGGAGGGAAGGCGGTGGAGAGATGATTGCAGAGTTGGTGAGCAGCGCTCTGGGGCTCGCCTTGTATCTCAACACCCTGAGTGCAGATTTCTGCTACGATGACAGGTAAGGGGGCGATGGCTGCGCCTGGGGACCCCACGGCGAGCTTTCCGCTTTAAGGCTGGCAGTGCATCTCGGAGGGGCTGGTTCAGAGCCCGGAGGGTTAGCGACGCGCGAACAAGAACACCTAAGGCGGACACCCGGGACGCGAGCGCGCGGGGCGGGCCCAGGGAGTTTCCGCTCCGCTGCGAGTTTGCAGCAGGTTCTGTCTCTTTGCTTCTCGACTGTTGGCAGACGCTTAAGTTTCTTAGCGGATATCCTGGCAATTTAGGGAGAACTGTTTAATGAGCGTATTTTTCTTAAAAAAAAAAAAAAAGAGGGAAACAGTTTTAGGTATTTCTTAGTGCTACAAAAGCACATTAAACGATTTTACTTCTGGGCTGGAAGGAAGCCGCTCCCCGCCCCCAATAGATCTTCCCTGTACCGTTTGCTTTTATTGATAGGACACTTTTATTTCCCCAAGTTCAAGCGCAAGTTTTGACAGTTGCCAAAAAAGTGGAAAGAGGGATCGTTCTTTGCTTCAACTTTCCCTTTTGACGTGTAGGGTACTTCACTTTGAGCCTAGGTAGAGCCGCGAATTCTATCTCCTCCACCTCATCGCCGCCCCCAGCAGCCTCCCTCACCAATCGATGGGGCTTGTACTTTATAAAAGCTCTGACTTTCATTTCTGTTTGGGAGTTTTGCGTTAGACATCACAGATTCTCTTCTACTAATTGGGGAAGAAGACGCCCCTAGAGACCGAAGTTGTCTTGTGTATTTGGGTTAGTTTGGGTGGCTTAATGAGACTCAAACTCTGTTGTCAAAGATACTGCATTGATTCCTGGAAAATGTCACAGTTGTGCTGGTGTCTCTACCTATTTTTTAAACGTTGTTAGTGTTTAGAAACTGATGAAAAGCTCCAATAGCCATTAGGGAAAATTCCAATTTGTGCCTTTCCGGTGACTTAATCTGATTACAATTAAAACAGATGCATAATTAAAATATATTAGGGAGAACAGCACGCCTGGCTAAACTTATTAACCGTCCTGGGGTGTTTCATGCTCCATTGAAATTAAACCATCCAAAAAGTGAGCACAGATTTACTTTGACAGCTTTTCAACAGCCTCTCTGGGCTATGGAAAGTGAATGGGTCCCCAGGGTTAGGGCGAGGCAGTGAGTGAACTTAAGCAAAGTGGTTGATAGTGAGGGAGGCAAAGCAGACTCTTCTCCTGGTGCTAATTAGCCATGTCCTGTATTCTCTGGTGTGTGCCCACTCTTCTGCTAAAAGTGTGCTCATGAATGTAAGCCTTAAATCAGGAAATCTTGGTTCACACCTACGTGTCTGTTATGAAATCACCTGATAATAGGTGTAAAAATAGCCCCCAAACCCTTCTTAATGCATTTTATTTAGTGTCTGTCATAGCTTAGTTGATAGGAAAGCACTGTAGGCATAAACTTTCTCCTCAACTTTTAAACAGTGCACTGATTTTAGCAGTTACACTACATGCTCTGAGAAATGTAAGAGTGAGGTGAGCCAGATTACTTCTCTTCTAATTCTGTGTGATGGTGCATCTGTTATTTCTAGGACATTGATGGAAAAAGCCTTTGTTTCCAAAGATGGGTGGCTTTTAACTAAAATGAGCTGAGGGAGGGAGGGTGAGAGAGAGAGAGGGAGAAAGAGAGAAGGGAGAAGGCGGGGAGAGAGAGAGAAGGTTCAGTTGCTGGCTATGTTGGGGGTTAGTTTGAGCAGCAAACATTTAAACCAAGAATATAAAGCTAATTAAAAAAATGTAGCACTGTCACAATTTTAGAAGACTATGATAAATCAGACATTCTTATTTCATTCCTATTCCTATTCTTAGTTGCTATCCAGTTCCTGAAAGAGGTCATATCAGGAGAAAGTAGTGTTTGAAAATTAAGTCTAAAATTAAACTAAATTTCTCTATAGGTGTAATGTGTATTCAGTGCTCTTGAGTCATGGATCAGAAATGTTAGGACTTGGGAACTTTGGGAGAATGGTGTGAGTGTGATGATAAATGAGTTGTGCTCTGATGATTCCCAATCGTTACAAGTTCTTCATATAGGTGAAACTGAGTGTTAAAATTTCTGACTCCTATTTTTGAGCTACAAAGATGAATTGAGTAAAATTATGTTCCCATATCATAGGCTCCATAGCATATGACATATAGACCTTATTGCTGATACAGTATTGAAGGCTAAAATAAGAATCATACTTTGCTACAATTTAAAAAGTGTATTTTACTGGGATCTCTTAGCAGAACTGCCTGTGCAAACACATGCACTTAAGTACATGAAATCTTTAGGACAGCAAGCTTCATTTTTATATATGTTAGGAATTATGTTATTGGAGTACTCAACTCATTTGTTGTTTTGCACAGCAAGTTAAAATGATTCAGTGCCAAGGTGTGCTGTAAATTGTGACTTACATAGTTTGTATCCAAGTACTGTACTTCACTGGTGTGTCAATGGGGAAGAGAGCTGGGTAGCCAAGTGGGAACTGCAGAATGATGATAGCTGTTTATTTCCATGACTCCACTTCAGACCACAAAGATTGACGTTTAAAACGTTGCTTAAAGTGCATCCATGGATTCTGCTGCCCCCCAGGAACTTTTGAGAAATTCAGTTCTGAAAGGAAAGGCCAGTGCTGCCAGCAAAGAGAGCAGTGCTCAAGGAGAGAGGTGGCTCTCCTGCCTGACTTGCCTAATTAAATCAAGATTCTGCATTTGAGCCTGAAGAATCTGGCATTGACTTTAGGAGGGCCTCATCTTGCTGGAACTTAAACATTATTGCTGTGGTACTTCTCAAAGTTATCATTTCTTTTAAATATAGTGATCAAGTTGACTTTATAAACTATATATAATTCCTTTCAATGTTTGATGTAGCTTGGTTGAAATTAAGTGGTAACATGAAACTTTCTTAAAGCAAAATCAATTTCCCTATGGTAAAATTTAATATTTTACAAGTGTTTCTGTGCTCAACTTAAGATGTGTATGATGTGTTGAAACAAACAGTAGAGGAGTAGAATTCACAGTATCAGACAATAAAACACACTTTATTCTTTCTTCCCTTGCCTTCAATATAGCTTAATGACTCTATTGAATCTTAAAGTTGGGGGAACATTGGAATTTTAAATATGCAGCCTTGGCCAAATTTTATGTCATGCTGTACGTGACTCTTTGAAGGAGTTGCTCTTATTTTCTAGAGAAATTTGTTGTTTAGGTTAGTGGAAAAAACTTGCTGACCCAAAATTCTCACTTTCTTATGTTTGTCGAGGAAGACATGCCTTCATTTTTGCCTCCTCGTTTTCTAATAATACTGCTGTAAATTTCTCATGGAGATAACTTACTTCAAAGAAAACAAAAGTGAATCACAAATACTTTGAAGTCTGATTTCATTTTGCTCATATTATCTTATTGATGAATGACATGCCCTTTTATGACATACAGACAAATAAGGTAATGTAATATCTGCACATTTTTAATTCACATATGTGTAGAATAATTCATGAAAAATGAAAATGTATTTGTAGAAGATACTTCAAGATATTTTTTCCTTATTATCCATTTTGAGTTTGGTAAACCCAACCTTGATCACTAGTACTACTTTGAGGCCTCTTAGCTATTATATTGCACAGTAATTGTGTGACGCATGCAAAAACAATTTCATAGCAGAAATTTTTACTGTAGTGGAAAAGTACCTGGTGCATAACTGAGATCTCAGCACTCTAGGAGACTGAGGCAGGAAGATCACAAGTTTCAGCTCAGCCTGGGAAATTGAACAAGACTTTGTCTCAAAATAATAAAAAGAATAAATAGGACTGGTGAGTAGCTTAGTGTAAAGTTCCTGAATTCACTCTCCACTACAAAAAAAGGAAACACCTAGAACTCTTCATAGTACATCCTGATTTACTTTTTTATTTGGTTGCGAATATAAATCTTCATTTTCATAGAAACACTAGTCAAAATTTTCTCCATAATGATTTTAACTGACATTATTTTAAGGAAGGAATTGAAGACTTAAGAGATATTAATAATTGTTTAAGAATCTACTTTTTTTTTCCTTAAAAGCACTCAACTGCTCCTTATACTTGTTTTTTTCATGTTATTGTTAGTTTGGATTTTGGACCTGATATGATAAGAATCCCTTGTGAGATGATCAGTCATTCTGCTAATTTAATCTAAAAGCTTCTCTCCAATACTTTTGCCTTGGACTAATCTGGAATTGGTATCTTAAAATTCCAGTGTATTTAACCACTGATGGTATGACTGGTATTTAGTAAATGGTATTTAGAAAGACTTGCTAAGATGTTAAATGGAGTTATTTGCCTTGTATCGAAGCTTACCAGGGCATTAGTAGAAGAAGGCAAAGTATACAGGAGTGTTGTTTTACTGTTTATTTTCCTTCCCAACTTATAATACAGTGAAAAAATAGAGTTAGAAAGAATTTAGGAATTATTTTATATGTGCTTTATTCCCCTAAGTGTGAGTTGTTAAACATATCTCTTTGCAAATGGTTCATTTTGCTCTTTTGCCCAAGTGTTTCTCTTACTGAAAAAATTAAAATTATGAAGTAAGTCAGTATGGACTGCTTCGCTTTGCCTCCATCGATCCTGTCACTTTGTGTTTATCGTTGCAGATGACCCAAATACAAGACTGGATAAGCATGCAGAAATGCTAAAGGGAAAATCACTTGCCAGCCATCTGTCCCTTGTTGTTTTCATGCACACACACATACACACAAACCACACGCAAACCACACACACTCACTCATTCACATTAGTGTCTCTGTGGGCTGTTGTCATGTGCACTTGGTTTCTGAGCACTAACGTGCCCCTGTGGTAACCTGGAATTCTCTACTGCTGTGATTCTGAAATACTACAACCTTTTGGAGTCCAGCATGAGTAGGACTTCCTGATCTCTCTGGTGCTGCTTAGCATGTTTAAAAGCACTTTTTAAAAATGCCTGAGATGGTGCAGCTGTTTATCATAAGCTAAGGGTGCATTATCTCTAGAACAGGCACCTTCTTAATATTAGGAAAGGACAAAGTTTATCCTAAAGGCAAGCTAAAAAATCTCTGCCTGACAAACCTACATTCTTACAAATTTGTTATTCTTGCTCCAAGTGATTTTTAGCATACTAGCATTCATCTTTTAAAGCTTTTGGTTTTCTCTTGAGAGCCGAGTATTATATCAACTTCATGTACTTATTTTAATGGCCTCACAAAAGTGACAAGTGTGGCAGTATTGAAGGAAAGGACCAGTGAGTTATTGAATATAAAGACCTCTCCTCTATGAATAGCTGTCCTCATTTAGGAACTTAGTTACAAAAAAATGGAGTGACATGTCATCAGGACTGCTTACCTTCTGCTTTTCTTGGAAAGAAGAAGGTGTAATATTTTGGATAAGTACAGGTGTAATTATATACCTTGTGGAATGGTTTCTATGAAGGTTTTTTTCATATATCCTTTTGAAGAGTTAACTGCTACATTCAATCTGTCACTAATTATGAATATTACTAGACACAGGCTGCTTATACATGTAGTACACATCACAACTACAGCAGCTGCTCACCTTTGTAATGCAGCATCCCTTAAAACATTTGCTTCCTACCTGTACTTTTGCAGGTAAAGTATTTGATGTGAGAGTCTTATGTTAGGCTTATGAAATTGCTGATCCAGTGCCCTTTGGTCCATAGAATTGCACTCAAATTTCCCTCTTTTTTAAAACTTTCATGGCATATTCATATTTATTTTCAATGATACTCATATTTTAAAATTTTTCTGGAACTCTGTTAGCATCTCTCCCAGAACATTGCAGGATGATTAAGATATTTGTCTTTGTTTTTGGACTGGTCCTCTTTATCATTATATCATACATACAAGTTTGGTAGCTTTGAAACACCTTTCTTAAAGTTCTCCTTTCTAACTGTTCAGGTAACTTGTTTTCCTTGGATGTATGCTGTGACTGAACTGTCTGTTAACTAGATTTGTCTCAGCTGGTGATAGAGATTGAAGACCTCTGCCTCAGAGGTTTTGGACTGTATTTTCTAGGCAGTTACTTCTAACAAGATGCAGCACTACCCACATTTACATCCATTGCTCTTAACTCTCTCTTTCTTCTCTCTGACAGTTTAGCTTTTGCGTCACATTTGTTTCTTTCTCTGGTACCCAAAGTTCCTAGAGTAAAAGGTGTAAATGTTCATTTCAATCTTTGAGAAACTTTTTAGGATTACTTTACAACTGCGATCATTTTTCTTTGCAGATAAATGGAAAGCGTTAAGTAACTCTACATACATAGGACAGTTTTGAAGAGGGCTGGAGCACCAAATGGTTGTTTTCATGATTTGATTTTAAGGTACTGTCCTGTTTTTAGAGTAGTTTATTTTAGATGAGGTCTTTTCATAAATGCAATTAATCTGAACAAGATGCAGTTATTATCTTAAAGCTCAAATAGAGAGAGATTTTAATTTGTTCATGTTTAGAAAATTAGTATGGAAAAGAGACAAGAACTGAAAATTCTAACTCTGGAGTTAGATTCCATTTTATTGTGGAATTAAATTGAATCATATGTGTATTTACTTAGGTTATGCACACGTCACACCTCTTGAGGACAGAGCTACCTTATCCAGCACCTTAGTGTTTGGTGAGAAAATGTTATTTGCCCATCATAATTCAGTGCAGGCTTTTGTTTCTTGATTTCTATGCTGGGGTGTTTTGTGATATCAGAGAGAGCTAGGATATAAAGCATGGCCCATAAGTAGTTATAGTCAAGGTGATTGTCTAACTTACATGATTTGTCAAATGAAACACACATTAGTGTCCTTGGAATGGCAGCTCTGCATTAGGTGTTATGCCAAATAAAATGTGTCTGTCAGATCTCTTTGTTTTTGATGATTAACGTTTATCTGTATGGAATTTATTATAATGCATTTGTAATTATTCTTCAGAAACATCAAGCTAAAAAAAATGGCATGGCCATAAGTGTGTGAGTGAAGGTTTATTTAATTAGGAAATAACTTATAAGGAGATTGCCATGAGATAAAGAAAATGATGGAGATTTGAAACTGAGAAAAATTGTGAAGTTTTGATAACAAAAATGCTTTTTTCTTAGTGGTGATACCTGAGATGATTGACTTCTTTGAAAGCAGGTAAATTTGACTGTACTAGGAATTCTCACTTGGCATCATTTAGGAGTATTTTACTTCAAAGGATGTGTTATTTGTTGAAGAGAGGCCACTGGGGCGCAATATGGCTCTTGACATTTTGAACAGTGTTAAATGATGGGACTGAAGTATTTCAAATAGCTGTGTTTCAACATTGTTTAAAAATTCAGTGGGAAGAATGGCAGTCCATATAACCCTGCATACTTGGAATTCTTTGGGTATTAATTTAAAATGCAGTTTGCAATTTTATTTCTTACAAATCTTTTAAAGGATGAATAAAGCTAGCAAAATTTTTACAGCTGTGTCTTATGAAATTTTGTTTTCTTTTTTTCAGTTGCTTGTAAGTATTCTATCAAGCAGCTCAAAGGATGCTCACCATAGCCCTGTTTTTTTGTTTTGACTTTACCAGTGAGGTTATATGTTTCTGTTAAGGATATTATTATAAAGCATACTGGTACTGAGCGTCTCTTATAGACCCAGGATTCAAAAACCAGTATCTGAGAGAGGGAGATAAGGGAAGACACTTAGAAAACAGTAAACATCTTGTTTGTGTTAATTTCCAATTTGTTCCACTATGAAAGCATGTCTACCTGGCTTTCTCTTCAGTTAGTGGTGTCTCTTGGATTAAATATGGGAGTCAATAGTTAAACTCTTTTAAGGGTCCTCAAAGGGAGCAAGGATGCACTAGATGTCTGTGCGTGTTGATGTGACATCCCTGCAAATTTACTCTCTGCAGGGGGTGCCTTAGGTGGTAGCCACAGAGATTACAGTCACAGGTTTGGCTGCTTTTTGCAGTCTGGGGAGGAAGCCTGTCACTACAGAACCACCAGGGCGACGGGCTTCTAGAGGTGCTACTGCCAGCTCTGATGAACCTAAACTGGTTCCTTCAGGATATTTCTCACAGTTTTGAAAATGCTTTTTGGCTACTTCTGTTATGTTCTCTTCATGTTTTTAAGCATTTTTATAAATAGTGAGCCTGCTGCATTTGGTTGTGAAAGATACATTATGGTAAAATACTTGGGTCCAGATATTTTTCAAGGATATTTGCTTTAGAAAACTTGGTTCTTTTCTGTCCCCAAATAATTAACTATAGGATTCCTCTTCTAAAGCCATTGAAAAGAGCTCAGTTTTACAAAGCGAGCTGCTAATGACAGATTTTCCAACTACATACTCATGGAAGAAAAGTTCTCAGATGACGAAGATGTTTAATCGACAAAAAGATGTTTTTATTTGCAGAAATAGGCTCTTTAGAGGGAGGCAATTATTTATAGCTGATGTGAAAAAGTGGTATACCCGAATTCATTTGGTAAACTGCATTTGAAAGAGGAAGTTTATTCCTGTTATTCTGTTGAAAGAAAGAAAGAAAAAAAAAAGACAACTGAATTGTGCCACTGGATTTTTATTAATGAAATCAAAGTTTTACAGTTTAACCCATTCTTACAGGTTTATCTACTGATTTAACCAACGAAAATGAGTTTGAGATTTGAATAAAAATCTATTACAGACATTAGTATGCTGAAATTACCAGCCATAGTTTGCCTTGTGTCTAAAATAGCCTATTAGAAATAATCTGTTTAAGCCAGACATGGTGGAGTATTGACTGCAATCCCAGCTCTCCAACTTTGAGCTGATCCTAAGAAATTCAGTGAGATCTTGTCTCAAAATTAAAAGAGAAAAAGTGCAGGAGATGTGTTAAGTCCTGAGTTTATTTCCCAGTACTCAGAACTGCCAAAAGAAAAAAAAAAAACAGCAACAAAAACAACAACAACAAAAAAAACCCCCAACTCTTTAGGAGTACTTCCTTTTCCTTCTCTGGGTCCTTTTTTTCCTTTACAAACAAGACCTGCTGTTTCTTGATTTTCTTTCATAGTGAATGAAAGCTGAAACTTTCCTGTTTAAAAACTTCTTAGCTGGGCATGGTGATGCTTACCCTGTTATCCCAATACTTGGGAGGCTGAGGCAGGAGAATTGTGAGTTTGAGATCACCCGGGGCTACCCTGTCTGAAAAACAAAACAAAGAACAGAAACAGAAACAAAAACAAGGGCGCAAACAACGTCACCCATTTTTGGAAAGAAAGTGTTGGTGTCTACTTTTAAATGTGCTCATAGAATGGTGTTGAAGGTTCCTGTGGCAGACCAGGGGCTTTTAGACCTGGGCATCTCTTGCCATTTGCCTGTCTGCTTTCATAGGGCAGCTGACCTTCAAAAATCTTTTACAGCCAGCTAAAATCTCCCAGTGCTCTCCTAAAGAGACTTTGAGATGGGCGCTTGCTGACTCCCTTTCTGTGTATTTTCATGTTTCTAGAAGAATGCCTCCCAGTCTTTGCGCTATATAGGAATCACCAGTGTTAAAGATGCAGATTCTGCCTGAAGTGGGCTTGAGAGTCTGCATTTCTGTTATTTTTAGGTACAGCAGATGTTGTTGGCTTGTGGATCACACTTTGGATAATAGACTGTATTTCCTTTAAATATATTATAGATGAACTAGGTGTGTTTTACAGACATTTGAAACATCTACCAAAACTTCTGGGTCAGAAAAGGTTGAGGGATAGGTGTGTTTATTCTGTTTTAAGTTTAATAAGTTTGTTTCATCTGTCTCGTTTTTATTTTTCTTGTTCAATAAAGATATCATTTTTGTGTGTTGATTATGAACTTATTGTTGTCTTAAGTTTTGAAAGGCATAAAGCCTGCTAAAATTTGGAGGATCCTTGTTGAAAAATCTTTCACCCTCATGGAAAACAGTATCGACTTTGTAATGTAACTCTGCATACAGATAGTGAACTCCTTTTCGACAAATAAATTGATACACATTTGCCTTGGAATAACCAAGGTCTAGTTCTTTTGCCGCCCAGTGAAGTCAGTAACTCCAGAGACAGAGTAGAGAGGGAAAACCATTATTGGCAATAAGCTGGCAAGCTGGAAGATAAAGACTTTGGGGACTTCGATCTTTAAAAAGCCATTCTGCTTTCCTGCTTGGGGGTCACAGGTGCAGAGCCTGCACAGGGACTTTGGAGAGGTGTATTTTTAGTCTCAGACAGGTGGGAGAGGGTCCAGGGTCATCATAAATTTTGTAGTTGTTTGCTTTTCTGACACATGTACTGCTGTTATCTGATGGTCACCAAATGTTTTGGGTTCTGTAACACTGAAGAAAAGTTACTGTTTATTTTTTTCAGAATTAGCTAACCTTGCAGTTAATATACAGAATAGGGAGGAGAGTGAAAGGTAAATTTTGATGGAGAACAATTTTCACTCATAGGGTAGCCTTGATCAAAGGCATCACCTACAGCAAAGCAGATGGGAGATCAATACATAATATGTGGCTCACCTGAGTGACATCCAAGATTAGTGAGGATTTTTTTAAAATTTTCGTTGTTGTTGTTGTTACTGGGGATTGAATTCAGGGTTTTCACATTGAGCCATATCCCCAGTCCTTTTTAGATTTATTTCTTTTATATTTGACACAGGGTCTCAGTAAATTGGCCAGGCCGGGCTCAAACTTGTGATCCTCCTTCAGCAGCCTCCTGAGCTCTGGGGTACAGGTGTGTTCCACTGCAGCAGCCAAAACTGGTGTTTTTAATGTCCACGAAAAACAGCTGGATATGGAGATGTACATGGTAATCCCAGCACTCTGGGAGGTTGAGGTAGGAGGATTGCAAGTTTGAACCCAGCCTATTGATTGATCGATCGATTGATTGAGTTCAGACAGGGTCTCACTAAGTTTCTAAGATGCGCAGGGATTCACTGGAGTAGCCTATGGAGTAACTCGCCTCTCTTCCCTCCTGAGAACAGGGCTGTGTTCTCCTCCCATGTTATAGTTAATTTTTGCACTTGGACTCTGCAGTTGAGCAGCTGCTGTCCAAGTTTCGTTGCATCCTCCCACACTTCACTTCTGCTCATCTTTTGTGGCCAGCAGCAGCCTCCAGTGTCCCCACATTAGCAGCTCCTATCTTGTCCTTCTCCCCCTTCTCTCCTCCTCCCTTTTTTTTCCCACCTTTTCCTCCTTCTCCTTTTATAATGGAGATGAAACTGAGGGTCTTGCAATGTTAGTGCGCAAGTGCTCTACCATTACTACCTCTCTCCCAGCCCTTTTTATTTTATTTTGCTTTTTAAATGATAGTCTCCTTAGGGCTGGGGATATAGCTCAGCAGCATAGTGTCTGCCTGGCAAGCGCCAGGTCCTGAGTTCAATTCTTTGTACCAAAAAAAAAAAAAAAAAAAAAAAAAAAAGGTCTCCTTAAATTGTGTGGACTGGCCTCAAATTTTCAGTCTTCTTGTTTTAGCCTTCTGAGTAGATGTGAGGACAGGAATGACGCTTTCTCTTTAAAATTAGGATGTGGCTATGATTCCCTAGAGTCCCTTCCAGTTGAAAACTTAGGTTGCAATTTTGCAATGATAGGTCTGGGTTCCTTAGCCTAAGTTGTAGTCTTGAAATTGGCTACCCTGGAGCACTTAATAAGGTCTTGAGTCAAAAACATTGGCCACATTGCCACCAATACAGTGGAAAATGAGGCCCATGAACACAACAAACCCTGTCAACCAAAGATATTTTGCCTTGACCACCCCTGTAATTCACCTCTTAGGGGTTATTTTATTCTTGGTTGGAATGTTTACTCTGCTCCTGTTGGTGAGTGAATTCTAACAGCCAGTGGTAACCTCCTAAAAAGAAGAGCACTTTTGAGGCCGGGGTATGGCTCAGCAGCACAGCACCTACCTGGCAAGTGTGAGGTCCTTAGTTCCATTGTCAGTACCAAAAAAAAAAAAAAAAAAAAAAAAAAAAAAAAAAAAAAAAAAAAAAAAAAAAAAAAAAAAAAAAAAAAAAAAAAAAAAAAAAAAAAAAAAAAAAAAAAAAAAAAAAAAAAAAAAAAAAAAAAAAAAAAAAAGAAGAAGAGAAGAACTTTTGGATCTTGTTGGGAAGCAGTATAGTGTATATCTTTGTTCTTTGGAACATTTTTAGAATACTCAGGTGAAAGTGCACCTAGTATTTTCATAATTCCAGTGGTTTCAAAAAACCATTCAGATTGTTTTTAAGCTAAACAAGAAGTAGGTTTTGCCAAATGACTTTTAACTTTCTAGAATTAATTTGAATTGGTACAGGAAACCAGTAATTTAAGCGTATATTAGACATGCTTCCATAGTTAATTTTCAGAACCAAACAAAAGTGATTGTATTTCTCCAGGGTTTGGTGTTGGATGACAATGTGTGATTATTTATTATGAGGGAAAAAATTAAGAACGGCATCTCTGTGAATGAGCTTTGGTGAGATTGAGAAATTGAGAGAAGTTAACTTAAGTACTTTACTCCTTTTCTGCTTTATGATGCGTTACTTTTAATGATATAGAGGAGGAATGAATCTGGGAAAATCTGAATAGACTTTTTCTTCCTGGGACAAAAAGAGATTCATGAGAGTGGAGGGTGAAGAGTTTGGACTGCTATCTTTGGGAGTTAGAACCAGAACAACAAATATGCTTCTTTCTATTGAAATCAAGACTGTGGACATTCTCTGAATTTACCTGTGATTGTGGAAGTAAGTCTTTGGTGTTTTAAACAGTTCTATGATATACTTTGATTATATGCCAAATTGTTGGTATGTATTATAAAACACTAGTAAATCATTTGTATTTTTTTTAAAGGCTATCATCATAGTAATACTCATTTACTTATCTTTGCTTGTGTAGAATTTGAGTTCCAAGAATTAATTTCAAGTTGAAACCCAAGAGGGTTAGCAAATTTAATGCTAAATTAGGTTACAAATATATTACAAGCTTCATAGATTCAAGGTAGACTCTAGGTAGTAATTAGTTAATTAATTAATTTGAAGTACTGGGGATTCAATCCAAGACCTTCACATTTGACATGATGTTGCTAAATCACTAAATTGCCCAGGCTGGGCTCAAACTTGTAATCCTTCTGCCTTAGACTTCCATAGTTTAAGATTTTAAGCATGCACAACCTCACCTGGTTCAAAATTATTTTTAGTACTAACCATAATCTTAAATTTAAAATTTCATTTTTATTTCTTTTCCTGTTATCTTGTATGACAACTGATTGGAAATGAGTTCAGATATTTCCTGTAAGTCATGAGGTGTGATGAGACTATTATTTACTTTAAACTTTTTCTGAGTAAACAACATAAACCAGAATTTGGCCCACATTTTCTTTCCTTTTCTTGGAAGTATATATAAAAATAAAGAAAATGCCATGCATGAATCTTACCTAGTATATTTGAGGAAAATCTTTTGCTCATGTCTGTAAGCTATTTATTTATTCCAAAGGCTCGCCAGAGTAGACTGAAATTGGTAGAAATAAGTAATACTGCAGTTGTAATTTTATTGAAAACTGGAATGGTAGTCTCTCAGAATCTTTAGTAAATGGAGAATAGTAAATGCTTTTTTCTTTTAAATTAAAGAAAATTGGTTTGTTTTTTGAGGGTGTTTTTTGTTCTACAAAATTACTTCATTGTAGCTAATTCATGGCACAATTTTCCAGCAAATGTCTGTTCTCTGTTAACATTGGTATTAGGAAAGGCAGAACAGAAATTAAGGAAGCAACAAAAATCAAAAGGAGTAATTGTCTCTATACAGGTGTCACTCAAAAGATTTAATGATACTGGTAATGGCATTGTAGACAGTGGTGCATGCGTGTGTGTGTGCGTGTGTGTGTGTGTACACACGTGTGTGTGCATATTCTGAGCACTTCCCTGGAGCTCCGGAAGTGGCTGTTGTCAGTAGCAGCAATGGAAAGAGAGGAAAAGTAAGAATATGTTTACCATTTTAAGTAGTCTAACTTTGTAAATTATAGTGTAAAAATATGATAATTCTATTCAAGATTTGAGAGAGAGATTTGATTTTGGTTTATTTTAAATTCAGGAAATCAGCTCAACTAGGCATTGGCCTTTGATTCAGAAGCATTCGTTCTTATCTAGAAATTTTCTGACTCCTGAGAAAGCAGCAGTGGGGGGCACCCTCAGCTCTCATTGCCTCCTTATTTCCTCTAGCAAGTGCTTTTAGTTATGTAGCAGCTTCAGGAACCATGTGACATATAGGGGCATGGACCCAGTGGAAGATGTAGATGGTAATCTTAAAGAGCATAGAGTCAGGTGGGGAGACAACAAAGGAGACAGACAGTAGAGACAAGCTTGTGATTCTCAGCAAGGGCCGCAGAGGACTGCTTGACTCAGCCAGGGACAGAGGGAGGTACTTGTGGGAAGCTTTGGCTCGAACCATCTCCTAGAGAATAAATATGAATTAGCTTAATGAGGATGAGAGAAAGGGAGGACTATTTGGAAAAAATATGAAGGAAGAGAAAGGCTTTTTGTCCCAAAACAGAGCATAAGTCTGGAGAAGAGGATGGGGTGGGGGGTATGGGATGGAGAAGAGATAAAGTTGCAAGTTGGTAGAAGTCAGATCACCAAAGGCCTTGTGTTCCATGATAAAATTTAGAGAATTGTTTGCAGTAGGGTTAACTTCAAAGCAGAGAGACCAGAAACTTGGCTATTATAGGATTATATTGGCTATAGAGGATTATATAGGCAATGTGGAATTACACTGGAGGATTTGTATTCTCAGTGGTGACAAGGGTTAAAATAAGGTAGGAACAGAGATGAAGCAGAAATTTGAATATATCAGAAATAAAAAGTTGACGAGAAAGTCTACTTCCCTAGGTGTTAGCTAAATATGGGGGGTCAAGGGGAGTTAAGGGATAAAGATTATAATCAGATTTCTGTCTTGTGTAACTGGGTAAAAAGGGAAAACACAGAGAAATCTGTTTTGCCCAGTGGAGATGCCAGGACATGCCTCCTTTCCTTCATGAGTAACAAGAAAGAGGAAATGTCAGAACACACTTGCTCATGACACGAATATGTTGTGGTTGCTCTGGAGTTTGGCATGCCTGCATTACTTCTTTGAATTGTTGCTAACATTTTGTCATCTGTACCTTTATTTTTTTGTAAACATAATATTTGGATAATAAGGAGTCTTGATTATAAGTGACTACCTTAGTCCATTTGGGCTACTGTAACTAATGAAGTAGCATAAACTGGATGGCTTAAAAACAACAGACATTTATTTCTTAGAGTTTCGGAGGATGGGAAGTTCGAGTTAAAGGCACTGGCTGATTTAGTACCTGAGGCAGCCTGGGTTCTGGATCACAGATGGGCATCTTTTTCCAGTGTCCTCATATAGAGGGCTCATGGAGAGCCCTCCTGATGCAATCACTCAAATACCCTTCCTCCAACCATCACTGAGAGCCTTAACCTAGGCGCTACATTGGAATTTTTTTTTTTTTTTTTTTTTTTTTTTGGTACCGGGGATTGAACTCACAGCCTCGCACCTGCCAGACAGGAACTTGAGCCACTGAGCCAAACTCCCAGCCCTCGTTTTTTGAGCCTGGGTCGCACTATGTAGCTCAGGCTGGCCTTGCACTCGCATTGTAGCCCAAGCCGGCCTCGAACTCACAACGCTCCACCTACCTCAGCCTCCTGAGTGCTGGGATTAAAGGCGTGTGCCACCACACCCGGCTGCTAACATTGGAATTTAACAGAGGAATTTTGGGGAGACACAACCATTTGTTCTGTAGCAGTGACATAAGCCCTAGTCAAAGAATTTGAAGCTTCTTGCTTGTCTGAACAAAAGATCTCTGACCAGCCTGAGAGAATTTCACTTCTTCGCATCTCGTGGTGTGACTTTTTATGGTCACTGGGTGCCTTAGTTACTTTTTTACTTGTTGCCGAGACAAAATACCTGACGCCCAAAATTAGGGAAGGAAAGGTTTATTCTTACAGTTTTTCGGGAGTTTTAGTCTATACTTAAGTTGGCTCCAAGGCAGCATGGGATGGCGGGGCCGCCGTTCATGGCGACTGTGAGCAGCACGGTGCGCTGGTGAGAGAGAGAAGGTGGAAGGGGAAGACCCGCCTTCCCTTACACTGTATCTCAGCACCACCCCTGGGCGTGTGCCATTCCCAGCGCTAGACAACAAACTGAACACAAGTACTAAACTCAGCCCCATCAAAAGTATGAGGACTTGGGGGTACATAGTATTACCCAGTACACAGGGGTCAGTGACAAGCTAGAGTTTTATCCCTAGAAATGCTCCAGAGAGGAATTTATTCTACCTTAGGGCATCAGAAGGAAGGATAGTTGCTGGCATGGAAATGGTGGGGGTGCCCTCTCCAAACCTGGGTCAGACCTCACACCTGACATACGGTGGAGAATGGAGACAGGCTTGCTTGCCTTCCACTGTATGGGATAGGTTCGCCATAGGACATAGGGCTGTGTTAGAAGGAAGGGCCAAGTATTTTTGGAAGAAGGCGCAAGACCACAGAGGTTCGTGAAATTATGAGATCTATTTCTACAACCCTTGACAATTTCTGTAGTACTTTTGGTGCCAACTGACCACCAAAGTGGTATTAGAAATCATGTTGCCGTATCAACTGTGAGGTAACAGCTGCGAGGCAGAATATTCCCAAAGCTGTGTGAGTGTACGTGTCTTTTGGATTCTTATCTAATTTGAAAGTGGGCACCTTATGAGCCAAATCTACCCTGCTGTCTGTTTCTTAAGACAAACACACCCATTCATCCCTTTATATATCTTCCGTGTCTGTTTTCTCTCTGCATGGTCACAGAGCCCTTGAGTCTTATGAAACCTAAAATGCTTACTTTCTGGGCCTTGACTGAAAGAGTTTGGCAATCCTTGGTCTGAATGGAGACATATAATTTTAAAACTCTTCTGGCAAACTTACTGATCCCTAACAGCACATCTGGACAGTTTTAGGGGTCCTAGACCATAACTGAGAAACACAGGTCGACGACATAATTGTTAGACGTTAAAACTCAAAGTTAGACTTATAGACACAAGGTTTTACTGACTTCCTTTTCCCTCACTCTTTGATAGTTTTTGAAGAATTTGGTGAATGTGCTGCCTGGGAGACCAGGGTAGCAGTAAGGGACGAGATGGCTGGGACCCCATGCTATCATGATTGCCACAGGTGTTGTCCCAAGGAATCCTTTGATCTGAGCCGTGGTTTTCATGCAGCAGTAAGCCTTTGTGTGCAGGTCCCATCAGTGGTCCTGGCAGTGGTGTTTGGCCTACAGGAAGTGCCTGCTGTTGCCTCCAGAGTGGTTGCCTCTAGGATGCTTATGTGGCTGTTTGTTAACCTGGGCCCCCTGCCTCTAGCTGCAAGCCTGTGTTTCCAAGGCAGTTGTTTCCCAGCTGTCTGCTGCTTTCTTACATTGTTTCAGGCTGCGTTTCAATGTGCTCTCCCAGGGTTTTGCTTGACCTCCCCATGGATATCTGTCTTACTTTAGCTCTGTGCTAAGCAGCTGCTTGGTATTCTGGTATCCATTTTCTCATGTGGTCTGCTCACTGGTCCTGATTTTCTGTGATTGAGATTTTGACACCTGCAAAGTGACTCTCCATCGTTGCTTGGTTGCTGACAGCTTGGTCTTGATGCTTTTTTGTTCTTTGGGCTACCCAGGAGGTACCCTTGAAAAATATGTCAGTAACGTACTGCCACGCTAGGAGTGTGTGCCCCCCTCATGGGCCAAGAAAAAGTCTGCTTTTGCTTTGATCTAAGTTGTCATCCTCCATACTCATTGGAGTCCCAGTTTGTCAGATGGCTGCAGTTTGGACATGGTTGTCTTTAGGTAGAAAGATGAGTGTCAGGACAAGGACGGCCTGTTGTAGAATTCTATCAGATTTTTACATTTTTTTCAGGAATATTGTTGACTTATGTAGCTAGAAATAGAAGTTTTACAAAGCAGTAACATCTGGCCTTCCAAAATTTGTAGCTCAAATATTGGTTTACAGATTTAAAATAATATGTAGGTTAATCCTTACTGAGTGGAAAACACTGCCTTGGATATGATTTGCAATAATGAATTTGAAAAATAGCTAATTTTATATATACATGAATGTGTAAGACCACCAAGTAAATGGAATACATTTTAGCTAAATGCTACCTGTTCTGCTTAAAAATAAAACTAGAATAAACCATTTAATATTTCTAAGGAAAGCCTATTAAACATTCTTAATTCATAAATAAACAAAATCTGTGAAAGCAGACTTTTAAGTAGAGAGCTTTTGACCTGGAGGTAATAAATTCAATTAAAAAATTAAACTAGAGGAAACATTAAATGCAACACACAATTAGTGTTTAAAGTGTATCTATACTGTTATAAGTTTGGGGAAAGTTCCATTCCCATGATAAATTTTATGAGTTGATGTATGGTATTCATACCTTTACATGTAATTCGTACTTGCCACAAGTCAAAGAAGAAATCAATTTACAAATAACACAGAGGTAGTAAATATGTTCTGGATGGTGCTCAGCCTGGTATAATTCTGTAAGGTTTTTTTTTTTTTTTTTTTATCCTTTTCCCATTTACAAGTTGTGAATTGCTGATGTTGCTAGGAGCTAAAGATGTGGTGATATGTGAATGTAGCCAGGAAGCACTTATGTAAGGCTTGGAGGTACTTTGATATCAGTAAAATGCTTTATGGGAGTAATAGGAAAATGTGTTCTGTTGAAATCATACCTATAAAATTACCATTTATGAAGTTCCCCTCCCAACTCACATTTGAGGTTTATAGGTTTTGCTGGGTGCTCTTGGTGCTGTGACCACTTTGGGCACAGGTTCATGTCTGAACCCAGACATGGTTTTGGCTGTGCTTTCTAATCACAGAGACCATTTTGAGCTGTCATAAAAGAAAGCACAGCTTCTAACATGGATGCTCTATTTTCTCCTACAAAAGTTCAAGATATATTACAATTGCCTCTTTAGTTGCCCCTCTTTAGATCTTGCTGTCATAATTCTGTCTCTTATCCAGGGTGATGCTGCAAGCAGGCATAGGCTTTGATCGGTGCTTTCTTGAGGGTGCTGTTTTCTCTTCTAAATAGCTCAGCACTTCCATCTCTGGTCATTTTCAGTTTTCCTTTGACTTAGGTAAAGATCTGAATATATTGTGCTAATTATAAGCATGTTAAATGAAGATGGTATTAATAGGAAATTATTGTAAAAATTGTGTATTTTCATTCTCCAGGGAGTATGACATTGAGAAAATAGACTGATTTTTCTTTTAAGAAAAGAGCAATTGTGTATGGTAGACCATTAGCTAATGAATATCCTTGAATATATCCTTCAGTTTTGCACTTTCTGGCATTATTCTTTAGGGCAAGTTACTGACTTGATTGAACTTGGTTTGCATATTTGTGGAGAATTAATAATTCCTGATCTTATGTGGTCGTTATGAGCATGAAATCCAATTCACTTTTATATATGAGTATTTTTATTTCTCACCTAATATATTGGGCACTCTGTTAATGCAATGTGTTACAAATGATAAATCATATGCTCTCTTGTCTGAAAGTTCTCACTTATCTGCTCTATAAATACTGTGTATTTTGTTTTCTTACATGAATGAACACTTAATTGTGGTAAGAGAATTGCAAGAATGATTACAAGAATTACATGGAGAAAAGATTACCATTAGAGGGATTGGAAAAGGGTTCAGGGAAGCAGTATTATTGTACCAGTTTTAGAGTAAAGGTGTTGGCTCTGGGAGTCCAAAGGGCTAGATTCAACCATCGCACTATGCCAGTCAAAGAGATAAATGGGATAAAGGACCGGAAAGGTGCTTTAATCAGTGTGGCCACATTGGATAATCTAAGATGCATTTGGGGCTGAAAAAGACTTTGAGGCCATATATAAAGGGAGTGAAGGAAAGAATTAGGGGTTTGCACTGCTGGCTAACCAAGTAATCTTGGTTAGGCTGTGGCCTGGTTGATCATTATCTCAGGATTGGTCAGGTGAGCCCTTGTCCAGTGAGAAAGTTGCTCTTATCTAGGACATAGTTTCCACGCTTCTGACAAGATGTTTATACATCCATCAGACCTGTTTTTCCTGAAAGACCAGGTGGCTAAAAAAAAGAACACTCAGAAGAGCTCAAAAGGGAAACAAAAGGTCAGAAAGGAAAGATGAAGTCAGGGAGACAGAATGGGTTTGTTGGATCAGTGACTGGGCCGTTCTTCAGTATCAGGTTGTTGGAATGGTGGAAGACCTTAAAAATGATTTGCAAGTCTCTTCTGTGCCCTCAGCTTGGAGAACAGTATAAGAAAAGAAAGTTGCCTGGAATGATGGGTCTTGACCTAGCAGACAGTGGAAGACAGAAGGAAGTAGTAGTTTAACACTGGCTTGGAAGATGGGAACTGGATGAGAACCAAATCAAATGCAATAATTAGGTTCATTGTCGACCTTCTGGGGAAATTTGATTCGGTTCTTGTCTAATTCAGTTTGTAACCAGAATTGTGGAAAGAATAAAGTTTGTGAACTGAGGTACCACTGTATATTTATTTTTGAGAGAAGGTCTTGCTTTGTAACTCAGCCCAGGTTGTTTTAGGACTCCTCACTCCCAGAATCCCAACTGGTTTTATAGGTGTGTACCACTATTCCTGGTGAGTAAAAGAAAATCTGAAAAAGCACTTATACACAAATGCCTGTAATCCTAGTTGCTTGGGAGCGTTCTCATTAGGCAGGAGGATCAAAAGTTCAAGGGCAGCCTGGGAAACTTAGCAGACTCTGTCTTAAATGTCTCAAAATAAAACACAGGAAGGGCTGGGGGTATAGCTCAAGTGCAAGGCTTGTGTGTGTTCACACACGCACACACACAAAAGAGGCACAAAGTAGATTATAATTAATCACATGCAAAATAGTTTCAGTTCTTTACATATTTTATTTCAGTGAATCCTTTTAACCCAATAAGGCATTTATTATTAGCCTTTTGTGAATAAGAAGACAAGTCCTGTGAGACTGAGTAACTTGCCTAAAGTCACTGGGCTGTTAAACAATGAATCACATTTGAAACTGGTTGTGTCTGGGTCTCAAACTCAGACTTCTGACTGCTCCGTGGAAGCACTGGGCTGGAGGAGGACTTAAGAGACCTGAGTTTGAGTGCTGCCTTTTCCTCCACCACATAACTGTATGAGTTTGCACATTTACTCAAGCAAGTATTTACTTAGTATTATCCAGCTTGTTTTCCTCAGGGTAAATAGAAATGAATCTAAGTGCACTTTTGCTTTCAAGGCAGTATTTTTTTTTTTTTTTAATCATGAATCCCTTTGACCATCTGGTAAAATCTATGAGCTTCTTCACTAGAAAGTTTTAAATGTATAAAACAAAGCACATGGAAATCAATGTTGAAATGCATTTATCAAAATACTAAAACTTCAATTCACTATGTAATAATATAGCCTTCTTTTTAAATCCATTTAATAGCAGAACCTGGTAGTTGGTCCATTGGTTTCCATAGTATCAAAGTACTCATGAATATAGTGATTTTTTTGAGAAATGTGTAGCAGCTATACTGTGATGAATAAATATTTATGGTTCTTATTGGTGACAGAGTCACTTCCATGATTTGTTGCCTTCATTCAAAATTGAAGGCAATGTTAAGTTTTCTTAGAAAATATTGAAAATAAAATATACCTCTTTTTTCACCCCATTTGAGTTCATGAACTTTTTGAATTTTTCCTGTGAAACCCAGGATGAGAACCTCTGGTAGGGCAAGAAGACATTTATTAAGATCTTATGAAGCAACAACACAGAGAATTAGGGTTATTAGGATTGTACGGGTGGAAGATTTCCAGGGCTTTTCCTGCTGTAACCCTTGGGGAGTTTGGCTGAGGTCAGCAGTGTGAAGTCTGAGAAGGGTATGGGAAGGTCAGATACCACCATCAGCTTCATTGAAAGCACAAATTAATCTAATACAGGATTACTTAGGCTAATAAAATGTTGGGGTTTTGTTTGTTTTATTTTAGGTATTGGTAAATTAATATATAAATTAAAAGATCTTAACATAAGGTATTTTATAATAGGCCACAAAATCTGATTGGTAGCCTTCTGTTTTGACTACTCTTTGTACAAAAACCAAGTTATTAGTCCCAAACTCTTTGAAAGTCAGGCCTAGCTGAGCTTGATGGTACACACCTATAATCCCAGTATTTTATGGAGATTGAGGCAGAAGTATCATACATTTGAGCGTACCCTGGTCTACTGAGTGAGACCCGGTCTCAAAATAAAAAATAAAGGGCTGAGGCTATAGGTCAGTGCAGCTCAGTGGAAAGATCCTGGACTCAATCCCCAGTATTATATAGTGAAAAAATAAAACAAAAAACAAAAATAAAAAAAAAAGGTTAGGGTTTGCGTTAGATGGGAGAGTGGATATGTGTGGAATACTTAACAGGGCCTATGGAGAAAAAGTTAGAAACCATTGATTAGGATAATTTCTAATACTTCTTTTTAACTGGTTCTTTTACCTAAATATCTTTGGTGTTTATAAAAGACTGACATAAATCTAGTTTTACATGGATTTTAATGAAAGAAAAAAAAAAAACCACGAAAACAGATGGAAAATTTGAAAAGTAACTTATGGCTGATTGACAGTAAATGTGGAGAATGCTTTCAAAAGGAAATGAAATGTTGTCTCCAGCAGATGGAAGTGTGTAAATTTTTCCTCCACTTTAGAGCTAGAATCACTGGGTGGTAGTATTTCAGAATCAGAATATACAAAGAAACCTATCTGATTATCATCATGCGTAGGATGGGGAACATTTTTATCAAAGACTCATGCTCCAAAGAACGACTTCTCCCAGAGATCTGAGTTGCATCCCTTCACTTTTGGAGACAGGCCAGAGATGGAAATACACAGAGGTGGGTAGAAATCAATTTGTGATGGGCTCTGGTATTAAACTAAGGAGCTAAACTGAAAGGTATGGGAAGCCTTTGAATGAGAAAGAAATAATGAACCTTGCTTTTAGCATTCTGTGACAGAAACAGGATGGATACAATAGGGAAAGATAAAGCTAGAAGTACAGAGAACAGGTAAGATGCCTTCCACTAAGTCAGACAACAATATTAACAAGTGTAACTAAAGCTGAGGAGAGGAGAGAAGGAGGCAAATTCAAGGGAGTGAACAGGTTGACTCTTTAGGACTTGCTGACTGCATGTAAAGACTAAGAAAGAATTTAGTACTCGCCATGGTTGCAGAAAATCTAGATGTTCTGTGCTGCTCATAGTGTTTCTCATGTTAAAAGAATTATAAGCAAAAAGTATTAGTTGTCTGAATTACTTTACAGTTCTTTCCTTGTGTTCTTGGCATGTACCAGCCAAGGTTCTGAGCACTTCATATGAATCATTGAATTTACTTCTCACAGTAGCCCTGTGAGGTGTAGGTACAATTATTGCAAGGGAATGTAAGCCCTGTAAAATGACTTCAGTGAAGTTACATACAGAGAACATGGTGAGGTATTGTGTGATTCCAGTTGTGTGAAATGCCCCCAAAAGGCAAAGCTGTAGAGATGTTAGTGGAATCAGTCCAGGCTGTCTGCCACTGGAACACCAGTGCTTGAGGTGGTAGAGGGGCTGTTGCCTCAAATTTTCATTTCGGGAGGTTCAGGGAGTACAGAGGGCTTTTGTAATAGAGAGGGCAACGAGGAGCAGAACATGGAAAATACAACTGAGTAGGTCTTCTTCCTCTAAGGCTCTGTTTATTTCTTTTTCTTTTTCTTTTTCTTTTCTTTTTTTTTTTTGTCTTTAGAACATTGGTGGACCTCAGCCTCCTGGAACTGGGTCCCATAGTTCTACTTAAACAGACACATTATGTTCCGTGAGTTTCACCTCACATCAGCTTCCGTGCTGTGTGTTAGTTCTCTAGACTTCGGGCGGTGTTACAAAGGCCACCAGGTGTTAGAACCATGGAGTGGGTTTCTTCTTTAAAATCTAGAATACTGGCCACAAGAGAGGGGACATGAAAACGTTGAACAGGGGCAGCGATCTTGCAGAAGGGAAAAGGGAATAATACTTTGAAAGATGATTCTGAAGGAGTCACCCGTGATGGGTGCACGAAATAGATTGGTTAGTGCTTGGAGGATAGGAGTGGGATTAATGAAAGTGAACATCAGGGATCTTATTAGGAAGATGAAAATATTCTAAAGCTGATTTACAGTTATGTTTGCACCACTGGGTAAATTTACTAAGAAATCATTGAGTCATATATTTGAAATGGGTAAATTTTATGGTATGTAAAATAAACCTCAATAAAGTTGTAAACAAATGAAAGTGTTTGGAGTTGGAATCCTTATAATGGTAATTTATTTTAGCTGTAGTTTTCACTGGACTGCAATAAAAAAATGCTTTCAAATATAGCAAGGCACATCTGTGCTTCCTTATCAGAAAGGTGCCCTGAATATTATATCTGTACTTTAAATTGTTTTTTATTTTTAAGGTGTTTGGATTTTTTTTTTAATGTTAACCTCCTGTTATTTGATTGCTATCTGTGAAGCATTTTCCCGTTGCCTCTTGTAACTGGCTGTTCTCTTCACTGGGATATGTCAAATGGCTGAACTAGCTTTGGCTTCTTTCACTTTCCTTTGTTCCTTCTTCCATTCTTTCCTATTCAGAAATTATATTGAGTGGAAATTTTCAAAAAAAGGTAAATAAGACAATGTCCAGTAACTCGCATTTTAAAATTAGATATTAAAAAAGATTCAGTGGGACTCTGAGTCTTCTGTTGTAGAGAAAAGGGAAGACTTTTACTGGAATCACTCTTCCATTGACTGGTCATAGTTTCTTTCTTTCTTGGTTTGGGGAACTTGAATGTAGCTAGAGAACAATCTTGTTGTAGAATAATTGTGGTAGAATAGTTTCATGGTATTGTAGAATAATTATGGTAGAATAATTTCATAGTAGTCAATGCGAGGGGCACCTTTAGACTGTGGAAGTAATGGAAATGCCAGTTAATATAAGAAAAAAAGCACATACTTGCTTCTTTTCTGTCACCCACCCTAAATTCTGTCATATTATCATTTACTTCTGTCATTTTCATTAGGAAGTAGTATATTAGATTATCCCCTGTCATGGACAATTGAGTAGAAGGAGAAGAAGTAATTAAATCTTTTGCTTTGTTTTGGAAAACTTGGTCTCCACGTAATTTCTCTTTTTTGTTAAATGAATTAGATTTTCTGGTAAATTTTCTGGCAAATCTGATAAATCTGGTGTATCTTTGGACAAAATGGCTACTTGATATGTTAGTTCAAAGATTGTATTCTAAGGAACAAGCTTTTCTAAACATGTGTTCTTTGTTGCATAGTTAGAAAATTTTCTGATGCTAGAATTAAAAAATAATGAGGCTATTATTAGAGCTAGTAGACATTTGTCAGACATTAGAAGTATGCACATTTGGATGCTTTAGAATTGGGTCCATTGTTTCTAAGCATCTCTTAAGTGTGGGGACAGACATATGTCAGAAGCCTGGACTTGTCACTGAATCTAAGTACAGAGAGTCTGTCTAAGGCTGTGTGACAGTCCCATGTGTTGCATCATTCATTAAATAGAAAATACGAAGACTGACACATAAAGCCAAGACAAAGTTACTGAAATGCCCAGGAACTTTTATGCTGCTAACACACCAGTATTTCTCTTTCTACAGTTTGTAGAGACAGGGTTTGGCAGTGAGACGGAAACATACATAGAGAGGACATAATGCTCCCTGGTCCCACATAACAGAAATAAAACTCTTTACACCTATGGTATCACAAATTTCAGTGTGGAAGCTGGTGGGGTGATTTAGGCTGCTTGGGATACTTGTGCCAAGGAAAAAAAAGGCACGTCACCTCCACCCTTGAGTTCCTGGAAATTGAGGTCCTTCCAGCAGCTCAGTGATAAAATTCTTTGTCATCTTCTGAACCTGCTCCTAAGACAAATTTATTTTCCGTTTGTTGATTTACTTGAAGGAGTAAGAGGTGAAGGGTAACTGGTATATTGTGTGCTGTAAGAGACTTATCTTGGGCTACTAAATTGAGTAAGTAAAAAGAAACTCTTTAAAACATTGGGAACAATTGAAATTGCAAAGAAGGAAATGAACTACATAAAATACTTTGAAATCTTCAAGGTACTCCTGTTAATTATCCAGAGGGCATTCACTCATTAAATTGTTTAGCACTGACAGTATGTCAGGCATTTTGCTAGCTTTGAAGTTATACATTGGCAGCTCTATTTTAAATTTGTTAGAAATTATGCTGTTAAAAAACAAAACAAAGCAAAACAGAACAAAATGAAAAGAATAACCAACACATTAGTAGCATAATTTCCTAAAAATTAGGAGATTTTACTTTCTGATTCTTATTTCTAGCTTTTTTTTTTTTTTTTTTTTTTCGTACTGGGGATCAAACTCACGACTTTGCGCTTGCCAGGCAGGTGCAGCTATATCCCTGGGGAAAAAAAAAGATTTTGGCAATTGAATCCTTACATGTCTGGATAGAATCAATTAGCAGGAGCAAGAGAGTGACTGCTCATTCATTACCTGCTTTCTAGAGGAGGCAACTTCAGAAACAAAGGTAGGCAGCATTTCCAGGGACATGGAAATAGTTTTGGTGGTGTTTGATTTTGAATGTCATCTAGTGCAGTTAAACAAGAAAATCCCCAAAATGGTTGTATTGGTCGTCCATATTGCAGGATATTGTGGGAATTGTGAAACTAAGCAAGAACTAAACTAATACTATCTAATGCTTGTAATATATGAAATTTGAATTATATCAGTTAGATCCAAACAACTGCAGAGGCTTTAATTTCCAGGTTTCAGAAAAGGAACAGCTCAGTTCACAAATCTAGTGACAGCATTCAGATTTGAACCTTGCCTCTTGGCTCTTAATTCTACAGCTTTTGAAATATTGTGAAGATCAAGGGTTGACTAATAATCAGAATGTTAAATCTGAATTCAGAAAATGTGCATTTCTTGTGTGTGTAGAGTGAACCATATAACAGTGCCTTTTTGGTCTGTCAGGATTGGGCAAAGATCAGCAATTTTATGTGGTTCAGTGGGTGCTTTTAAAGGGATCTGTCCTTGAAGTTGTATTTGATCTATTCTACTTTATGGAGATTTGACTCTTCGTAGGGAAATGGAAGTTGGAACTATTCTGTAGAATTCAAGGAAATTTGGGGCAACTTTTAAAATTTCTGTATAGAAATCATGGATCCAAGTAAATCGATAAAACATATAAACCATGAAATTAGACCTGCAAATACCATTATTCATGCCCATTCTTGATTTTGGTGAGTTTAATCTTGGTGACTACAAAAAGAAAGCAACACTTTCCCCTTTTAACATAAGTATTCAGAACACTGAGTGCTACTATATAAAGCTTAGCACATTTCTACAGCTTTTTGCTGATTTTATTTTAAATAAACCTTAGTCATAAAATGCAGAAACCACATAAATAAGCAAAGAATGGAAATGAATAAAGCAATCGCTTAAAACATTTTAAAATAATCAGCTCTTCACTTTGTACTCAGAAGACTCTTGGAAAATATCTGTTCATCAAATGAATGAATATTTCATGCAAAGTAGGTACAATAACCTTGACCAGATATGTCTTCCTTCTTTATACCCAAATTACTCATGCTCTTTAAACCTAATTACTCATATAGTAGTTTCCTTTGGGCATATGCCTGTTTGAGAATATATGATTCTTTGTCCCATCTTTGTTCTGTCATAATATAGGTTGAAGGAGCACAACTTTGGCCCCAGGCAACTTAGGGTACATCTTCTAAAGCAGCTAGTTTTCTAACACTGTGACCATGGGCAAATTATGCCTTCTCTTTAACTCTTATTTAGCTACCTAATGAAAATAATGATGTCTGTATACTATAAGTATTGAAGATCAAATGTGTAAAGTACATAGAAAAGGCTAGATAAATGGTGGTTTTTCCTAGTATTTTTGTTGTTCATTTAAACTTTTTTAAAGTAATATTTACAATTGAAGTGCTTCTAATTTTAAGATGCAATTAGTATTTTAACTGACCTTTGCAATTGCATATTTTCTGCTCTGTATTTTATTTTTTTTAGTGGTTGAACAGCTCTGTTGAGGTGATTCACATATAAAATTCACTCATTTAAACTTTACAGTTCACTGGGTTTTAGTGTTTTCACTGATCTGTGACTGTCACTACAATGATTAGAACTTTTTAATCACTTCTAAAAGAATCCCCGTACCCTTTTGCAGTCACCCTTCTCTGCCCTCATTCTTCCAGCCCTAGGTAAGCACTGACACACTTTGTGAGTGGGTTTGCTTGTTCTGAACTACTCATCTAAATGGAACTATGTAGTACATGATCTTTCACCACTGACTTCTTTAACAGAATGTTTTCAAGCTTCGTCATGCTGTACTATGCATCAGTACTTTATTACTTTTCATGGTCAGATGAAATTCCACTGTATGGAGCATCCAAATTTTGTTTATCCATTTGTCAGTTGAAGGACTGACATTTGTCAGTAGAGTTCAGAGAAGTTTGGGGCAACTTTTTAAATTCTGTAGAAATCATGAGTTTAGATGATGAATATTGCTCCTTTGGCTATTGTGAAGAGTACTGCTTTGAATGTTACTGCACAAGTTTTCCTGGGAGTGTCTATTTTCACTACTTTCAGGTTTTATATGTAGGAGTAGAATTGCTGATGATATGGTGGCTCTGTGTGCAACTGCTGGAGGAACTGCTAGACTGTTTTCCAAAGTGCAAGCACTATTGTACATTCTCACTGGACAGGGTCCAAGGAGGTTCCCAAAGCAGAGATGGGGAACCTTGACTCAACCACACCCAAGGGAAAAGTTGCAGGCTTACTGAATTTCATGGCAGAAAAAGAATTTTCTGCATGCATCAGTAAAAGGCATAAAGAATTTATTACACAGAATTTTGAAAGTGCATACTCAAAGGAATAGAGTGGAGATCCTCAGAGAGGCACATTATAGTTTGGAGGTGGGTATATTTATGTGTTTTGGGGAGTAGAAATCTGTGGATTTGTGGATCTGTAGAAAGTTTGGGACCAATTTAGAAGAGAAAGGTGGTCCTTTCCCCCCACCCCAGAATAGAGATGATGGCTCATTTCACAGGCCCTGTCAATTGTATTTCATTTTTTAAAATTAAAGGAATTTTTTCTTATAGTTTTTGTTAGTACATGTTTGCAGTACATAATAATTGCATTCATACATTTGTCATGGGGGATATGTATATTTATATAGCACATCCCAATTCTTTTTTTTTCCCCTCTTCTACTCTTTCTAACCCTTCTTCCCTTTCACATTTGCAAAAGCTCTATTTGCATTTTTTTCTTTCAGTTTTTGTCTTTAAAACCCTTTTCTCTTCCTCCCTTGCTCACCTATCTCTTGTTCCCCTTCCTGTTTGAATGCATTCTTCCTGCTTCCTAATATCTCCCCTCGCTTTCTGTTCCTTATTTATAGTCTGAATTTCTCACACAAGTGAAGTAATGTGATATTTAAACTTGTGTGCCTAATTTACTTTAAGATTATGCTCTCAAGGTGCATCAATTTACCTAAAAATGCCTCAAGTTTGTCCTTTATGGCAGAGTATATAAATAGCACATTTTCTTTAGCCATTCATCTGTTAATGGGCATATAGGATGCTTCGAGAGTTAGCTATTGTGAATTGTGCTGCTATAAACATGGGTATGCATGTGTCACCATAATACAATGTCTTTAACTCTTTCTAGAAGATACCTAGAAGGGAACAGCTGGGTCAAATGGAAGCACTTATAGATAAGTGCTTATCTATAAGCAGAACACAGTAACTGCTCAGTTGTTTAGTGGCCACATATCAAGAGTTAAAGACATCGGGTTACAGTGATATGTTCATACCCATATTTATAGCAGCACAGATCATAATAACTAAATGTTGATAATATCATCATCTGTGGATTTAAAAATGATCAAATTAGAACTGAGGCTTTCTAACCCAGTTCTTCAGTAGTAGAGGTTAACAATAACTTGGATTTTGGGGGATATGGCTGAGGGGCACAAGTGCCTGCCTGGTAAGTGCAGTATCCTGAGTTTGATTTCCAGTAAAAAAACAAAACAAAACAAAACAAAAACAAAACAAAACAAAAAACTGAAATGTTAAAGAAAAGCAGATAGTTATTTGGTAATTTAAGTCCCTCAAAACTCATAAGCTTAGTAGGGAGTGCCTGCACCTCCATTTAGGAGTGTCTATACTTATTTCCATTCTTGTCAATATGGCTCTTCCTTAGCTAGTTGTCTTACTCACAAGCCAACTAAATGAACTATTCTTTATACTCTCCTTTCTGCTTGTCTTTATTTCTTCTGTCTTACCCCACCACCTCTGTATCTAGTTATTTTCTTTCCTCCACATCTTTACTGGCTCTTGTTTCTATCATTGTTTTGATTTTAGTCTTCCTGGAGGGTATGGAATGATTATTTCACTGTGGTTTTGATTTATGTTTCCTTGATAATTAATATTAAATATTTTTCACATATTTCATCCTTTAGTTATGATTCATGAGTGAAGGACAAGGCTTTAATTTTTGGTTTATTTGTCTCCTCTAACACCAAATGCCCAAATTGGGGAAAAGAAGATTTACTTGAACATAGAAAACTTAGAACAAGATGATTTAATAAATATTCCTCTCTTCTGCTGTGTTTTGGCTAAAAGTAGATCAGGAAGGGAAAGCAAGAATAGCACTAATTGCTCATCAAGAGAGTAGTAACAAATACTGTATAAGTAGTTTGGATATGCATTTAAATTAGATTACATTTAATGAGAGATTTTCTAAATGGAGTTAATTTGAAAGGACACACAAGTCATTGGGTTTAATCTGTGTACCTTCTAGTAAATAGCTTTAATCTCTCCTCCCCTTCCTGTTTCTGGTAAATAAAAGTTACTCTTCAGAAGAGCATTTTACTTCCCTGTTTCTTGAGCTGCCTGTAGTAGGAAGCCGCTGAATGGGTTGACTGGGGAGGAAAAACTTACCAGTGCAATTTTCATATGGAACAGAAAATGTGAACATTTTGACGAAGGAGGAGGGAAGGTTTGAAAGGAATGTTTTTTGTGTGTAAGAGTTTAAATTTTCTTTTTAAAAGAGTTTCCTTTTTCCTTTTTGAATTAAGTTATGTTTCGATTACTTCCAGTAGTAAATGAATTAAAGAGCAAAATAAAAGATAGCAGAAAATAGGGAGATAGATCTTTTGCAAATGGGAAATGATCAAGAGATGGAGTTGGGAGGGAGGGGCAAGGGGGTAGTAAAAAAAAATTAAGATATGTTATATACCTGCACCTACTGTCCACAATGAATATAATCATGTTCCCCAAACATGTGTTAATAAATATAAAATTAAAAAATAAACTTAAAAAATTAAACAGATTAAACTTTTATTGTAGTTTTTTACTGAATAGAGATGATATCTATCTTTATAAAAGGAGCCTATTGTCTGAAAAGGACCTTCTGCATCCAACAGTTACAATGAGTTGATTTCTAAAAATAATGATGAGGGGACAACTGAGTGACTTAGCAAGGTCCTTGAAAAAAAAAATCAGTTAATATTGGAAAGAGAAGACAGAAATAGGGATTAAAATATGTAAGCTATTTAAACATTTATGGAAAAGTCAAGGCCTTGCCCCCAATAAATTTCTCAGATTTCTGTAATGATGTGCATGACTCTTCATATAGGATAGCATCTGTTTTTCAAGGTGCTTTTCCATCCAAAATTAGGTTTATCTCCTCGTGAAAACTATGTACTATAAATGGGTTAAAGAGTATTATCTCCATTTTAGAAATGAAAAAAGTTGAGGTCTGGAGATTGCTGTGACCTACCCGAGTCTGTCTTCTTGTTATTCATAGAGTGAAAATTACAATCTGGGTTCTTGACATCCTCAGTGGTTGTTCTCATACAATCTCTGGCTGTTTCACTTTTGCAGGACTGCTTCTGGAATAACTTGTTAGGTTTTTTTCTTTGTGTATTTTGCGAATTGTTCCCCAGCTCTCCCATTCCTGCCATTATAAAGACTCAGCTAATGAATTATGCATCAGCATTTGACTTAAAACAGAAAAATCAAAGGACTTGGATTTAAGTAGTATTCTCACATGGAAACATACTACTTCTTACATGCTTTTCTTTTCCCCTAAAATTGTTTGTGAAAGAATGATTTAAATACTAATGTGAGTCCTCATATAATGCCACTGCCTTCAGAAAACATGATTGACTAAGCTGTGGACTTGAGATAGCTTTAAAGAAAAATTAGCTTCAGTAGCATTAAAGAATTCTAGCTCTTTCCCCTCAATTCTATTGAGTGTCAGCTAAATTCGCCCTAAAAAACAAAGTGGATTTTGACCAGCAGCCCTGACTTAGTAGCTCATGTAGTAATCTTTTGAATTTGCTCCATCTCTCTCCTCTGTAAGAATGCAGGATTTTGTCATGGGAAATATCTGTTTATTGTATCTTCACAGTACCACAGAGCCTGAATGATTCACCTCAGTTGTTTGTCACCTGATGTGAAGGAACAGCATCTGTTTCTGTAACACAACTGAAGAGATAATAATCATTAGACCTAGTTTATAATTTGCTGCAGGAGGGGTTTTGAGACTGAGAGTTAGTGGTATAGTTCACTTGCTTAAAAGCAAGGGACTCTGCTTGTGGGGAGCAAGTTAGAGGAATATCAGTTTCCTCTGATTTCAGTTGAGGACTCCCCATTGTTGTTTTTTGGGCTCTTTAAGTTATGTCTCTGTAAAGTCTAAACCTTGGAAGCTAGTATGGCTTTTTCTGCCTTACCAAGTCAAAGCACAGAGTAGAATACCTTACAGAGCATCCCAGGATAAGCCACTTAAAGTTCTCTCAGTTCTGATTTTCTCATTAATAAAATGAGGAAGCAAAGAACTTCTGGATCTGTTGTAAAAATTAGTGAGAATATACAGCAAATACCCTGGGGATAGGAAATGTTTTCTAGTTTCCTTCCGACATAGCTCCAGTTTGAGCCGCGGGGCATTGAGACCACACAAGCCAGAAATGATCATTTGTTAATTTTGGGGTTTGGTATTTGAATATCACAGCATGTATTAAGATTCCACCATTGCCTTTTTAAGAGTGAAGGGAGATTGGCTGTTTTGTCAAAGCCTCTCATCTGTCAGTTTTAAATAACAGGAACATAATTATGCTACTTGTTAGAGTTGAAAATAAAATTGTTAGATGGAAACTTGGAAGGAGACTGATAATCAATTGTCAGGTTTATAGACCATTGTAAATCTTTTTCAGATAGACTGGTATGCCTCTCTGGGGACTTATGGCCATTATTGAATGATGTTAGTGTATCATATTTTGTTTTTTGTAGATAGTGGTATCAGTTTTCACTTCCCTAGGAAAAATAATGAGTGACTTCATGACCTTTGACAATTTTTGTCTCTTTAGTAAACAGGTCTGTGCTTCTGGTGTGGAGGAGTGGATGCATGTGAACCACTGAACATTAGGCAGTGAGGAGGTATGAAGATAATTGTAAGCTGATCACTTTGAATTTTTGAAAGCTTTTACTATTAATTATTCAGAATTTCAAAGTGTTCTTTTCTAGTGGTAGGAGAGCATTAAATTGTAAACTTAGAGTAAAGGCCTTTCTTTTAACAGTGTTGATAAAAAATCATTTTTTTTTAACTGTCGATAGGGAATATTTTTGGAAAGCATCCAGAGAGCTGAACTTAGAGAAGTGAAATTAAGGGAAAATTGTTTTCCAGATGATCTTGCTAATTGTATTATAATCAAGGTAAATTTTCTATTCATCCATCACCTTCCTAGACTTATATTTTCTATTAGCTTTGGAATATCCAGAGGAGTTTTCATCAGGTGTGAATTGACTTGTACTGAATTTTAATTCTCTTGAAAAAGTTGCTTTGGAAAATTGACATTATAGTTCCTGGATCATGTTTTTGAGATGAATCACTCATGAGATTTTTATTCCCACTTATAGTTTGATGTCTTGACAAGGACAGTAGTTCTGGATCTGTTTGCTGTGTAAGAGAAATGGTTCCAGTTGTCAATAGGTTGAAAACACAAGGACATTGGCTGCCAGATATCATGTGTGGAGCATGCCTGCCAGGTGCTGCAGGGATGGTCGTGGCCCTTGTGTTTCTTCTTCCTAGCATAAAAAAATTATTTCTTTGGTATTTTGATATGTGTCAGCTGTTGGACTGGGCACTCTATATATACCTTATCCTCATAAACTTCCCAGTGGGCCTGGCAGGAAGGTTCTGTTGTTACTTTGTTTTATGGATAAGAAAATCAGAGCCTCCAGTTATTAGGTAATGTGCCTAAAGTCACATAGGTAGAAAGTAACAGAGCCAAAATTTCAACCAAAACAGCTTACTCTGAACCAATTATGCTATGCTGTCTTTGAAGAGTCCTTTTTCTTTCTTGAGCCACAGTTGAGAATACCTGTATAATAAGGAAAAGCCAGATGTTTTCTTTATTCCCCTCCTAATTCTGATTTCTTTCTGTTGGATCTTTAAAAACAATTTTTAAAAACTTGTCAAATTTGTTTTATTCTTTCCCCTGTTATAATGCTTACTATAGAAAATTTAAGAAACGGAAGAATGAAATTAATTTTACCACCTCAACATAGAATCAGTTTTAACCTTTGTCATCATTTCTTCTTATAATTCTCTTTCATATATTGATTATTTTTAACAGATTAAATCACATTACTTGTGTTCTACTTGTTGTTCTTTGGATTTTTGAAATGATGGTTATTAGTGTGAATCTTTATGAGTGATGGCTAGGGTTGGGATCATTCCCAACTGGGAGGATTCACAACTGAATTTTTTGGGCTTTTTCTTTTTTTTGGTAAGTCAAGCCTTTACCCAGAAACCTGGAGGGTAGAGAACAAGATTGCTACATAACACAGGTCTGCTTGAAAGCAAACCAACTGCAGTATATTCTGTGGAAGAGAAGAAAAAATAGGAAATGACAGAGTCCTAGCTGGTTGAACACGTTAAAGCTATGAAGTCCTTTCATGTCTGTGGTTTTGGTGTCTCCTTTTCACACTCTGGCAGTGTAGTTTTGAGAGGTGAGGTCATCGATGTGAAATCACTCACACAACCTGACTAAGGAGGCTGCTTCCTCTCCTTGACTGTCCTTCCCATGGTAGCGAGTCTCCAGCGTTTGCAGAGTAGATAGCTGGGGATGCCAGGCCTATTTATCTGCTGCAGGTCCTGTTTCTTTGTTGACTTCCTTGGCTGTGAGATGCTTAGCAATGGAGATGAAGTTCTATTTTATGTTTTTGTACCTCTGTAACCCTTTTTTTTTTCACCTAAATCTGAGTTGGGATTACTTAAATTTCTTGATTATATGAAAGTGGCCTTTCTAATATGAAAAGTCAAGAATATGTGAAGTCTTTAAATGAAAACAGCAGACTCTGCTTTGTTCAATCTCTGTCTTAAGAATTGTATTTTCTTGAAACAACCACTGTTGTCTCCTTGCAATCTCTTTCTGTGGTGGGTGTCTGGGTCTTGGAATAGTAGGAGAATGTCCTTGGCTGCCTAGCCTTGAGTCCCGGCTTTGCCACTTTGCTGCTATAAGCCCTTAGAAGAGAAGCAGAGGTGAGTAGATGGCCTGCAACTTGTAGCCCACTTTGCACACCGACTTTAGTGGAACCAGATTTGTGAGCGCCTTCTGACTATTAAGTATTTTCTTTAATCCACATCCACAAAAGATGTTAGCACCTCTTATATGTTATTTTGTACAGTCGTGTATTGCATAAATATTCCTTAATGAAGGCACCATTTAAAAGTGAAGTGGTAGCCAGGGGTGGTGGTATATACACTTATAATCCCAGCACTATGGGAGGCTGAGGCAGGAGGGTTGAAAGTTCTAGCACAGCCTAGGCAATTTAGTGACTTGGCAAGACCCTGTCTTGAAATAAAAGATAAAATAAGGCTTGGGATGTAGCTCAGTATGAAGGCTCTGGTTCAGCCCCTACAACTGAAAGGGGGAGGCTGAGAGGTGAGAGAGAGAGAGAGAAATGGTTAAGTAATCTCAGCATAAGACAGGGTCAAATTTTCTAGGGAGGGTGTATAGATATCTAATTTGCTTTTTCTAGTATTTTAAGTTGTTCCGATTAATATATTTGCACATGGAAAACTATTGCATCAAGAGTAGCTAGCAGCTATTTCTAGTTGCTTGTGGATAAGTAGACATCTTCAATAAGGTAATTATTTTAAGTGCATCTATAGCTATGTAATGTTCACATGTGTTTGTAATTAGAGTTGGAGAATTTAGAATTGAGTGCCAGATTTGTCTGTGTTTATACATTCAACAAATGAAAAAAAAATCTATTTAATATTGGCTGCTACCTTCACAAAGGTGCATTGTCACAGAGTTTGCAAAGCACACCGCTTGTTCGTTGTCACAACCCGAATTTGCTGTGTAATAGGTAGCTCAGAAGATTGCGTTGGGGTAACTCGACAGGCTTATCGCTGAACCAGGCAAATGTTGCCGTGTAGTTTGCCAACGTGGGGCTCCAGTATGTCTGGCCATGTGGTGGTAAGATTTGGCATGCACAAATTCAGGGTTTATTCTCATCTTTTAGAGAAAGAAAATTATATGTTAGTAAGTACAGTAATATTTTCAGTAAGCAGAAATAGCATGCTGTCATGACATAATTTATGAGAAGTATTTAGTAAGTCATATACAAATTTTTAGAACAGTGAGAATTTTTGACTAGAAACTTAGCACTTGTTTGTTCTTAAAAAAACCCCGAAGACCTACGTCTCAATACTTGACATGTATCTTGAATTGTTTGCTAATCAATTTGCTGAATATTTTAGATTTTTCACTATAAGTTAATAGACTTTATTTTTGGCAAAGTGAAGTAAAATAGCTAAAAGTGGGGCATGGTAAAATGTCTCAGATACAGTTATGTTTGTGTACAATGAAACTGCTGTGTAATCAGGAGCTAGCAAACCAAGCAACTGTTTAGCTGACAGGGTTCTGTTTTACAAGGAATGGTTCGTGTAATGAATGACTCAGTGGCTCTGGCGTCAGTCCTTGGATCATGCTAATAGATGCAAAAGCAATAAACAGCCAATTCTTGATTAATAGGAAATTGATCTGATTTGTAAGTCAAGAGGACTTTCTCTTTTCTTTCTCCTTGTTTATTGTCTCATCCTTTTCCCTAGCTCATTTTCATGTGAACCAGGGGATGATGCTTAGAATAGGTTTGGGCTGTGAGAGTAATAGAGGTTTATTTGGTAGAGATTTTTTTGCTGATATTTCTGGGAGCTAAGAATTGTTAAAATGCATTTTCCTGGTGTTACAATTTAGAATTAGTTATTTATATATTTTAACAAAAGTATTCAGCCTTCTTTATTAAAGGCAATTTCAGTTTGACTCTGGCTATTTAATACTGAGTCTGGAAGCTTAAAATTTTCTATCTTGCTTTACTATTGATTTTTATATAGATTTTTCTCAGAGTACACATCTCAGTGCAGTTTATTTCCTCTTTTCTGGGCCACTATTTTATTGACAAGTAGGGACAACCTCTTGGCATTTTAGTTCTCATCTTTTAGGGTCATGGAACTAGTGAACATGGTAGCTACAGATGAACAGATCAGAATTAATGTAGGTTTCCACTGTATGAAAGCATGGTTTGATCTGTATTACTGTAGGCCACACAATTAATTAATTTTATAGTGCTAATTTGGGATATTTTAGCACCTTCCTAAAACTCTCTTAGCTGGGGCTTAGAGAATGATAGAGCATAGATTTCTTTTGGATGCCATTCAAATAGGGTTAATTGCCTTACCAGGACCTTGTTGTAAAAAACTTCTAAAGCATGAATACTAACACCAACATCATGTGGTATGTTAGTGGGCTATATTTACATAATTACAACAATTATAGGCATTGAGTAATATGTAAGAAATCTTTTGAAAAGGTTTTTGATTTTAATTGTTCTTAGAGAACACCTCTTTATTTCCCTCCAAATACATTTAATTTGCGAAGAACTTTTGCTATTCATTATGCATAGGTAAGTACAGTTAAGAAAGCAAGTTGAATAATAGGAATAATGCAATTAAGAGATGGTGAATATTAGAAAGATAATTATTTTAAACCTGCTGCATTATGAATAATGAATTCAGTGCTGTGAGGTGCGAGTAGCATGTGTGTAAAAACAACAGAAATTACATATTTTACTATCAGAGTTTAATGATGTGCACTGAGAGCTTACTGTGCTACCAGTGCTTACTGTGGTAAGTGTTTGGGATTCAAAAGTGTCTCGATGCACAGTGAGTACACTAACTCCTTTGTTTTGAAAACCTTAGGATTACAGGTGAATGGTTATGGGAAGGGGTCAATATTAAGCAGGTAGCTTCTGTAGTCTGTGATTTCAGTCTCTGTGTATATGTATGTGTATGCGTGTGTGTGTGCATACATGTGTGTGATGAATCTACCTAATAACTGCTCACAAACAGTCTCAGTGATTGATAGTACTTCATATATTTTTCTTCTGTATTTGACATGCCTTTGAATACATCTTTCTTGGAGTGTGAAAATTCCTTGTGAGTAGAAGTTTTCTCAATTATTTTAGTAGCAAAGCATCATTAGAAGACGGTAGTTAGAGTGAAAAGATGTAAAGAACATGGTGACATTAGCGATATTTTGTCATTTTTGTGAAAGATACAGTGCCAAAGCTATTCTGTATCTAAACTTGTGCAGTTGCTTAGAGTTTATAAAATGAGATTAAAGTTGTGTGTGGTGGTATATGCATACAATTTCAGCATTCTGGGAGGCTGAGGCAGGAGGATTCCAAATTTGATCCAGCCTAAGCTACTAAATGACTTAGACCTTATCTCAAAAAAAGAAATGAAACAAAGCAAAGAAAAACAAAACAAAACAGAAAGAGACAGAGAGAAAGAGAAAGAGGTATTAAACATATATTTCAGTAAATATTTAAAGCTTACTTAATTGTGGAACTGGTCTTTGAAAATATATGCTCCTTTAACTGAACACCAGGATATAGAAAGACAGTGTTACCTCACAAATATAAACTGAGGGACTGTGTTAAATGCAAGTGACTTTCTTCTCATTATTTAACCTTTATTGAAGAACTAGTGTATGAAAGCATTCGTCTCTTCAATGTCAATTGTTTGACTTTGTGTGTTGCCTGTGGCAAATCACAGTAGGTTACTTGGGGAAATCCTAGGCTTGAATGCTGAGCCCAATGAACCTGTTTTCCATGAGATGATGTTATGCCTAGGTTTGTATATTGTTTTTATATTGCCCTTTTTGAAAAATTTTTAGTGCAAGGAGACTGCTGATTTCTCTGCTCAGAGAACCTCTAAGAAGGCCGAAAGCAAGGCATTTATTAAGTTCTTCACTGGTGTGTTTTTGAAAAATATTCTACTTCCAAGCTCATTCAGGTTGTGGGTAGAATCTGCTTCGTTGCAATTGCGGGTCTGATGTTCTTGTTTTTTGCTGGCAACCAGCAGTGAAGAGGTCATTCACTTTCCTTCTTCAGTGTCTTTGCCATCTTTGAAACCAGCAGTAAGATGTCAGGTCCTCTTTAAGCTTTGAATCTCTCTGGCTCCCCTTTTGCCACCAACAAGAGTGTGAACGGATCCTGTCTTTGCCATGATCTGAAGAGGAATATCAGGATGTGAGGATCGTAAGGGGTAATCTTAAAATTCCACCTGCCACAGGTGTTACTAGAAACAGATGAGGAGCATTAAATTCCAACTTGAGAGGCCTAGGAATGGCTTCCTGGAGAAACCAGTCCTTGATTTGGCAGGACACTTGCTTCTTACCAAGCCCAGGTGTCTGTGTACTGGGTTTGTCATTGTTACCCACCCAGTATTTCTTGAGGACCTGTGTTAGGTCCTAGTCACTTCACCATTAAAGACTCAGTTTCCTTAATCATAAATTGAGGACAAGTTATATCTTTTTTAAAAGACTCTTGTAATAGTTAGAGGGAAGGTGAATAAAAGTCTAACAAAGACAGGTGTTCTAAAGAAAACTACATGTTTTATTGTAAAGAATCTGAGTTTGGGTTGTTAGCTACATAATTATCTATGGTTAATTTGTGCATTCTTTCTTATCCAGCAGACACTTACAGAATCCTAAATGGCTAAGCCGGAAATAGGAGGGAGGGAGATCCTTGCTTTGAGTTCAACAATTCAGGGAGAGGTGTCCCACAAAACTCCATAATAAGATCGATCATATGCTAATATAATATAAAATCAAGTGTATGCAAAATTGGTGACAAACCAAATATCGGTATAAAACCACTATGAGTATCTGCTTATTCCCAGCCATAGTAGAATCTGAGGTAAGAGGAAAATTTGGCAATCTCGTTTCTGTCTTTGACCTCTTTTTTGCATTAATTTTGATGTTTGAATGTACAAATTTATCTTGATCTTCAACTTAAATTTTGCGCCTGAGATGAATACCTTTGTCACCTCACCCTCGCCTTGTTTTTCACATCTGGGATAAGCTTTTTTTGTTTACCAACCATAGAAAGTGAGCAACAGTACTTAGCGAAGTTAAATAAATGGTGCAGAAAATGCAATCAAAATTGAACTTTACTTGGGATGTTATTTTGGCTGCATGTAAGTTAGCATCCTGACATTCTTCTTGGTAGTTTTTCAATTTCCTCATTTATTAAAATAATGTTAGTAATTGTCTGGGTGATTAATGTATTAAAAAATATGTCCTGTGTTTAGAGTACAAAATTTCTTTTTATTTTGAAGTTGCTTTAAAGCTCTTCCAGTATTAATAAAGTCCTATTATAGTGTTCTGATAATAACAAGTCTGTAGTTTTTGATTTTAGTTTAATTCCTCTTTGATTTCGGTGGCTTTATAATCATTCCTTTTAGCTATTGCCTTCTATTATGCATGCTTTCCAGTAATGTAAGTGGTTAGTGTAATTGCAACATAATATCAGAATGACTTTTTTATTTTAAACCTTTACTGTATTAGATTTTCCTTCCACAGCCTTGTCAGAAAGGGCTAAATTTTTCTGTGGTCTGGGCATTATTCCCATGATGGATATTTAGCGGCATGATTGCTATGCTATTGCTAACATTTTAACATTTCGGAGAAGTATAGACCAAGATTGCCACTTGCTGTTTTGAATGTATTCCAGTCAATAGACTTTGTCTAAGAGTAGAGTAGAAAGGAAAATATTGGAAGCATCTATTTAATCCAAGATGAAATGGCAGTCTCTAATCTAATTTCAGTAGCGAGACTTAATTTTTTTCGAACTAACAAATGCCCTACCTCTATAAACTAACACAGCCATGATTTTAGATATTCTTAAATTGTATAAAATACAAGCATCTAATGATTAGTTAGAATTTATAAGCATTAAAATGAAAAGTTCATCAGGAAGATAGTGTTACTTTCCTGAGGAAATATTTCCATTTAGAAATTGTTCTGAATGATTATAAGTGTTAAATAAATGATTAATGCTATGAGTGTTTTTATTAATAAAAGTTTAACTGGAATTCTAAAAGTTTGGTATTGTCTAGTCTTTTCATCCTTTTGAGAAACTTACTTCACACTGATGTAACGATACGTTCAAGTTAGTTAGGTGTAATAGTAATTTAGCCAAAAAAAAAAAGAAATCTTTATAGATGGTGTTCAGTTGAATAGTCGAATAGGTTTTTTTTTTTTTTTTTTAATGTCAGGTCTAAACTGATGTTACTGGGAGAGTAATGGGAATAATTAAAACTGTTATGAGCAGCTCTAATTAGGAATGAATTTGAACCTATACTCAACACTTTCGCGCTGTGAGACTCAACGGTTGTGCTTATTGCTTTAAAGCAGCCACTCTGTGGGAAACTTTTAAAAATAGGCACATTATTAATATATTTATTTAAATGGCAATCAGTTCTGTCTACCCCAGGAAATGAGCAGAAAGTAGATGCCACTATAAGCATAATAGGCCTGTAGCTTGGTTTTGTTTATATGCATATTGCAGATATTTCAGGAAATATAAATGGATAAATAGAAGTAAAATATTAAAAAATCATGGGACTCTCCAAAGTTTGATTATTTATACAAAAGTTTGAGGTTGACTTGAATATGTGTTACTTAAGTGTTTTAATAGTAAGCTACAAACACCTCATTGATTTTTTAAATATGCTTTTTAAAAGGAGAATATTTGATCTTTCATATACCCAAGTAATAATGCCCAGAGGGAGGCAGTTCCCTAATATTGTACTTCTAAGGTCTACATTCAAGAGGAAATATTTTGGGCAATGATGTGGAATAATAACTGTGCCTTAGGAGAAGGAAGAAGTTCATTGGTGTGAAAACAAACCCTAAATTCCCTCTCAACTTTTCCACTACTAATTTACTAGGTGACATTTCATTACAATGGTTATTTCTGTTTTTGTCTTCCTTAGAAATTGCTAATAGTTCCAAGCTAAACAAAACAGTACAAGTCATTTTGTCCAGTATAATTTCATAGGCAATTTTTTTCCTATTCGATTCATTTATAAGTTTTGAAAGGACAAATGGCAGAAATTAATGTATTCCCTTGAATTAGTATGCCAGGGATCAGGCTCTACTATCACTTGCTAAACAAACAAATACCTTCGTTATTCATGGCAGGGCATCTTTAGCAGTGGTGAACTGTTAAGTATCAATGCCATAGAGGGACTGATTTTTATCTCACAATGATAGCTACTTGATGAGACTTCTTTTCCTTCAATCTGGTTGATGAGGATATTTCTTAGGATTTTGATTTTATGATAGGTGTAATCAGTATTCTTTTTGGTTTTATGATCTGAGTGAGTGACAGAGACATTTGCACTCTGCTGCAGTTTGGGTCTTAAGTGTCTCTGAAGGCCCATGTGTTAGAGGGTTGGCCTGCGCCCTAGTGCTTCGGGTAGCGGTGGAACTTTCAAGAGGCAGGGCCTAACGGGTGGTCTTCAGATCCTCCGTGAGTGTCCTTGAAGGGGACAGTAGGACCCCAGTGCCTTTCTTTTTCCGCTTTCTGTTCCTGGCCATGAGATGAGCTGTTTTATCTTACGGAGTGCATTGGTTATGGTGCACTGCCTCGCCACAGGCTGAGGAGCAATCACACCAATTGATTGAGGAATGAAGACTCCAAAACTGGGAGCCAGAGTAAAGTGTTCCTCTGTACAAGTTGATTTATCTCAAGCATTCGTTACAGTGATGGGAAGCTGACTAATACACACTCCATATAAATGCACAGGAATTTTTTGATGGTTGTTTTCTTAAAAGACACGACACATTAGCTCTCCTATCCATTTTAGGTTTGTGGAGTTTTTTAAGTTTTAGTGTTATGTGATGAGTTTATGGATAAGGAGCCTTCTCTGAAGCACTTGGAATACATTGTTGGTGTAATGGGAAAATCTATTGGTTAAAAATATCCTCATTCATATGGGTGAGAATTTTAAATTATTTGTGACAGGTGTTTACATATTTTGAAGTGATTGTGGCAAGTTAGAGCCAACTGTTATTGATTGTTTTGATGTCATGGTGGGTATTTTTATAAATATTAAAAAAATAGTAAAATGACCACCATTCTTTTCTTTATAAATTAAAAATGACACATGGGAAGATGTTTGATGAATCCTTGCTGTATAAATGAATTTGACTGCAATTGTGCGGATTATAGTGCCCAATATGTAAAATAATGTCAGATATTTTTTGTACACAAGGGTGAATGAGAAATATGTCTGTCTATAAAAACTCAGGTTCCCCAGCTTCTTTTTGGGTAGATGTGGCTAAATGTTTAGTTCTGACCAACGGAATAGAAACTGAAGAGATGCTTATAAATTGATTGGTGGCATTTCTTTTTTATTCTTTGATACTTCTTACTGGTGAAGATACGAAAGTCATAGTTGCAACAAAGTGGGCCAGGGTTGGAGCAGATGCCATGAGCTATTATTATTATTATTATTTTTTTTTTTTTGTGGCACCGGGGATCAAACTCACAGCCTCATACCTGCCAGAGAGGCACTTATGCCACTGAGCCAAACTCCCAGCCCTGCTATGAGTTAAATAGGGCAAAACCAGGTAAAAAAATCTGACTCCTTTATTATCAGGCTGTGCCCTTTCCACTGCTGAGTTATATTTGTATGCAAATGGATGACATTCCACCTTGAGTCACTATTATTTTGGAATTTTCCCTCTACCTTTGCTGAACTTAATCCTATTTTAGGAGATGATGAGAGAAATTATTTAACCACCGGCCAGGAAAGCTAAGTTAGTTGAATAATGAATGAAAGGTCTCTGTGTTAGAAATAGCTGGGATGTAATTAATATGGCAAAGCTCCAGGGTTATCTAGCTTTATGTGATAGAAATGGCTAGGTAGGAATCCAGGAAGACTGACTCAAAAAAATCTGAGGGAAAACAAAGAGATGTATTCTGCAGTTAACTATGAAGCCAGTAGAACCAGTATTGCTCCATGAACCTAGTTCCTTAAAATTGCACAAGAGTGATTGATTGTTATAAAGAAATAGAATACATATAGTAAGTTGCTTTGTAAACCACATTCTGGTGATGAACACATTTAAACACACATAAATCATGGATGAAATCACAGTGCAACTTCCAGTTGTGCTTCCTAACCTAATAGGTAGTTAGAGGGGAGACTTTGTCTTCTACTACTCATGAAAATTCTAGCTGTTCTCTGACTTTCCTAGTACTAAAAAACCTTTTAATCCTGTCAAGTCAAACACAGTCTTATTTGGAGAATGAATCTTTGCTTCTGGTGGACTTTGCTATAGAAAAGGATCTGTATTTTGGTAAGGGGTGTGTGATGGGTTTACATTTGTTGAGCAAATATTTACTGAAACCTGTCCCATGGCAGGCAGAGTTCTAGGCTGAGGAATTCAGTAGCCAGAGAATAGAAACTGATAGCTGCTTTTTTCTTCCTTTCTATTTCTTCTCTCTTTTTCTGGCTTCTGTCATATAGATTCTTCTGAGGTATAAGAATGGTGAAAATGCCCACAGGGAAGGTCTTTGTGTGTTGTGGACTTAAACTACTTTGCATAGTCTGGCTCTAACAGATGTTCAGAGCTGACTCATTTTCTTATGAATTTGACTGAGTTCATTAGAGCCTTCCCTGCTGGAATTCTCTGACCTTGGTTCCTTGAGGTGTTTTGTTTTTCCCTCTAACACTTTCCTTGAGTCTCTCGTTATCTATGCCACAGACTTTTCCTTCTGTGACCTCCCCCGGCCTTCCTTGAAAAGAGTCACAGTGGTTTTTCATTAGCTCTTCCCTGTGCCAAACATGCTAGTCCCCAGGGAACACTCCCCTGTCATGACCTGTTCTTGAAAGGGAAAGCCGAAGGTCGCTTCTTCTCAGGTATGTCACTGTC
>RJWM01005637.1:67745-90721 GCA_004363535.1 Dasyprocta punctata
TTTTTTTTTTTTTTTTTTTTTTTTTTTTTTTTTTTTTTTTTTTTTTTTTTTTTTTTTTTTTTTTTTTTTTTTTTTTTTTTTTTTTTGAGACCGGATCTAGCTATGTAGTCCAGACTGGCCTTGAACTCTCAGTGATCTTCCTGCCTCAGCCTCCTGAGTGCTGGGATTACAGGCATGCACCATCATGCCCAGATGTGGTGTGTGTGTGTGTGTGTGTGTGTGTGTGCAAATTAAAACTTTAATATTTATTTGTTTTGCAGTATTGCACTTAAACCCAGGAACCTACACAGGCAAGCACTCTACCACTGAGCTATATCCTTGTCCCTCTAGATATGGTTTTGAGGTGCAGGAGGTAGCTCTCTCACCCCTGTGCTTCGTAATTTCTATGATCTGACACTTTTTTATCCACTAAATTAATAAGGAGTCAAATGCTTTTTTCCACTGTGAAACTTGTGTTTTGGTTTGCACCTCCCAATGTGTCTGGTATTCTTTTTTGAGCCCTCAGCTCAAACTTACTTTAATATCCAGTTATACAGACTTTTAAAATAGAAAGTACATCATTTGTAGTTTTCCCCCAAGAGGACTTTCCTAGAAGAAGAGATGTAGTCAAATAGGAGAAACAGTCCAATACAATGATGCGAATTTTATCTATAGGTGAAATGTGGAGGCTATGGGGTTTGCCCTGAATCTGCACTTCTATAAGATGCCACATGAGTGTATGAGGGATAAATTGGGATGTTGGGAGCAGAGAGGGGTCCTCAAGTCTAAATGGAGTCCTTGGGATTTTTACTTGTCCCTATGACTTCTGTTAATGCGATTAGGACAAACAATTGCTGACCTGCAAGCACTTCCGTTTTTCTGTTAAGGGAATCTGGGCAAATAACTTTGCTTGACTCTCAGAACATAACTTTTGGTCTTCTTATATTTTTAGCATGTATATTCACTGCTGGAGCACGTGAAAACCCCAGGTCCAGTGCGTGCCGTGTGGATTCTATCATGAACCTTGTATGGCTAAGGATAGCTGTCAGTGTGACTAATATTTTGGGACTGCTTCTTAAGAACCTTTTGTTGACTGCAGGACCACAATACTTGACCCTCATGAACGCCTCGTATTCTGCATCCGTATAAGCAAAATACTTCAAGGCACACAGACGTGAATTTATTTATTTCTTCTTGAAATTTCTCCTGTGCTCTGTCTTCTTTCATGTGGTTAGCCTCATGGCAAAGCCTCATAATATGTGGGGTTGCCAGTAAACAGACAAAGACACCTAAATCTCTGAAAAACTATCCAGAACATTGTGATATCCCCTAATATTTCTGTTATGTACCTCTGCTATCTTGGACCCTTGAGTTATGACAAATAATTAGGGTTGTGAGTAGAATTTTTAACTTATGACCAAAGTCTTGAGCTACGACCTACAAGCCTGCCTCTTGTGCCTGAAAAGCATATGCAAGCATACAATAAGAATCAGTCTGAGCCCAGATGCGTGTGTTTGTAGATGCGATTTCAGTCAGAGCTTTATATAATTGCTACGACTACTTGCTATCAAAATGACCCTAAAAAACCTAGAAAAGAAGTTAAGGAAGGGAAGTGAAAGAAAGAATTACAATTGAAAGGAACTGTGTTAAAGAGAAGACTGGAACAGGCCACCTTAGACCAGCTTTTAGTTCTGAAAAGGTTGATACCTAGTGAGCCAGAAGCAGGTCCTCGTGGGCTGCAGACTCTCCCAAGGAGAGAAAGGACACCTGAAAGCCAGATTCCTGATGTTCCTTTGTAAAGGGAATCTCCTTCTGAACAATAACCACTTTCCATTTCATCCTTCTTTCCTGCAAGCAAAAGATGTCAACTTGAATGATGTGTACAGTATGAAAGTGTTGTTTCTGATAAACTAGGTACAGTTCATAACTTTTTGGTGAATACACTAGGAAAATTATTGGTGTTTCTGGTAAGTTACATACATTATACAACCTTTTTTAAAAATTATGAACAGGTTAGTTAAAGGGTGCTTTGGGAGGTTCAGAATGCATTATGGGTGTTTTCATTATTTCTTAGGGAAAAATAGTCTTCATTTACAACTAATCTGAGTTAAACTAGCCCTTGTGAAAGAATTGAGTTCCTGTGTCAAGGGTCCACTGTATATGGTATTCATCAACAGGGTGTAATTAAAATGAGAAGAAGAATTTATGGCACACCAGTTATAACCCAGGCTGGTCTTGGACTTACAGCGATCCTCCTGCCTCAGCCTCTCATGTGCTGTGATTACAGGTATGCACAACCATACCCAGCCAAAATCTTGTCCATTCTTTATTCTCTAAATTCAGTCCACTCTTATTACTACCACTTCATTTCGTACCCAGACCATGTGGTCTCCTTGTCTCTCATTTTACTCATTTGAAGGCATCGTGGTTACTTCATATATAGATTCTTACTTCCTATAATAATTTTTATTGTGTCTTATTTGCTATCTGAAACCTTTGTGCAGTGATATTATCTTAGTTAGTGGGGTTCTTCCAAGGTATGAGTATTGCTAATTGTAAACTGTTCGCTATATTTAGTGTCAGATTTCCCATATCTGCAGTAGTAGCTCTGTGGTTTTCAGTATGTCACTTGTTTTCTGACCTTGCATAACCCTTAGGTCAGTGAGGATAATCATAGCTGGTTCACATAATTATCATGAGGATTAAATGAAAGAGCATATTTACTGCATTTAGGACCAGGCAAAACTATCAGACACTCAAAAATGATAGGGTCTTTTATTGTTGTTGTTGTTATTATTATTATTATATCTTTTCCTTGTTTCCTAACACACTGTCTTTTCAACCAGGAAGACAGTGTTGTTTTCCTGAACGTTCTGTGTCAGCTCTCAAATGACAATATTTTTGAGTGTCCTCCTTCTACCTTGCCAATTTAAGTCTTATTCCACAACACTGAACATTAGCATAGTTTAACAGGACTTTTTCTGATAGCTTAATTTACCACTAACCTGCCCTTTCATTTAAGTCCCTTGATACTTTAGAAAATATGGCTGTGTAGTCACCATACCATTTCAGGGTATATATACATTTTTATCTCATTGTTTTGTATAGTTTTCCTACTGTTCCACTGTTTCTCTTGGTTTCTTCAGTCACATAGTATGCTTATGGAGAGAAAGGTTTTTTTTTTTTGTTTGTTTGTTTTTTTTTTGCATAACTAAGCAAGTGTATTGTAAGTGCTTGTTAAGCAATTGTTGCACATATACCAGTGTGAAATTTTGACCACTGTGGACCTGAAATAATTGTTAAATTACATGTACTAGACACCCATAACTTTTCTTGGGCAATGTATACCAAATGTATTTAATAGTCATGTGCTTGAATATTAGTATATATTATGGAATCCTTTCGGAATTTGAATTTCTAATATTTTGCTGAAAAACAGTAAGCACCAGGTACTGTTGGAGTTTTAAATGCTTTTGTTTGCAAGTATCAGGAAACTTGACTCTGGAGACTGTAAAGAAATATAGGTTTATGTTTTTCATGTACGAAGACGTCCAGGGGCTAGCAGCCTGGGGCAGTGAGGCCAGCCCTGAGCACCAGGGCCTTCCTTTCTCCCCGGATGCACTTAACATGTTGACTTCCTTCTCATGCATATCATGTCATTTTTGCATTGATAGTTGAGCATCAAATCTACAGTCTTGGAAGAAAGAAGTGAGGGAGGACAAAGGAGGTTACAAAGTGGCACTTTTCTTAGGTTTTAAAAACTAATTTTTTATTTACAAGACCAGCAGAAACTTTGACAGCATTCTGGCCAGCAGCCCTCTGTGTACATTTCCTTACATGGAATAATGTCCATGGTGATCTCTTTCTGGAATTTGGCTGGAAGCAGGGGCTACTTGAGGGTGATGCAGACAGTGCGCCACACAAATATTAAGCCACAGTTTAAGTAGGTAATTTGCCTATGGAAAATGCCCTCTGTTTTGTATTTCTCAGGAAAATAACTGTTTTGGCTATTGAAACTACTAATTTAACTCACAATCAGAAGGTTCTATTTTTTTTTTTTTTTGAGGGTGTTTTGATGTTTGTTGGCTTTCTCTTATTGTCAAAAGACTGTAGCAAAAGATACTGCAGTTTTACATTTGGATTGAAGACCTTCTCCATATAAGTCCTTGTTTTATTGCTGGAAGGAAAAAAAAAAGTATAAGGTACTGTTTAGCGTCTTAAAAGATGCAACAGGGATTTACTTCCCCTGTCTTCATGTTGTGTGCCCTTTAATTTTTTCATTCCTCAAGCAGAGCTCAGGCAACCCCAAATTAAAGCAGTTCATGCTGTGTAGCACATGATGATTAAATTGTATCTGGCTCTTTTGGCGATGGACAGATAATGGTTCTTGCAGAAAACCTTTCGTAGTGCCTGAGAAGACAGCTGTCACAAAGAATGCTGTAACTTCCCTGTGTTGCAAGATAAAGTTAAATTAGATCCGCTGAGGTCCTTTGCAGGTAGCAATCCCTTTAATAGTATTTGAGGTGTGTTGACTGAACAGAAATCGAGTGTCTTAAGTGAAGTTTTGTTATCCATGGGACCAGGTTGTGATGTATGTTTACCTAGTTTTGTGCTCTTTTGAAATGCTCCTAAATAGTTTAAAATGCTTATTACCAGTAAACATTGTATGTGAACACACGATAGCCTTGAGAAAACATCACTTAGCCTTTGGTAATGGGCAACTGGATAATGGTGGAAGATATGAATTAATTATCTTTACGCAGATGTCACATCACCCTGCAATAGAATCAGATTATTGATGCTTTGGAAAAAATCCAATTTCTTTTTATGAAGATGCAAAGCAGGCAAATGATTGCTACAGAATAAATTATTTGAATTGCTATTAATTCAGTCACTTACTCAGAGCATCTAGGAAAATAGTGCACATTTTTTTTTTTAATGCCCTTCCCTCCTTTTTCTAAATTCAAGAAGTATCAAAAAATGCTGGAGTCTTCTGAATCGAGAAGTGTGGCTGAACAATTTGTGGCAGAACAATTTTCCTTTGTTCTGCTTTTTGCATAGATAGGGTAGTTGAGTGTTTGTTGGATCCTAGGCTGTAATGCTATTGGCTCTGGTTGGATGGAGCGTTCTTTCCTTATCCTAATTTTTAGAGTGAAAACATTGTGGAATACATTGTAATCTCAGCTACTCAGGAGGCTGAAGCAGGAGAATGGCAAGTTTGAGTCCAGCCCGGACAGCTTAGGAAAGTAGCATCTCAAAGTAAAAAAGAAAGAGAACTGGGAGTGTAGCTCAATGGTAAATCTCCCTTGCAGCCATCTCTAGTAATGCAGAACAAAACAAAAACCAACAATAACAAAAAACTTACATAGTGACCATTATTTATTTTAGAATTGTTTCAATGATACAAAGAGCTGGTATAGCTGCTAGAAAAGTATTAGCCATTAGAGTTTTGCGAATAAGCAAGAAGTATATGTACATTTTAAAATTACTTTTTCCTCATTTATTTAGAAGTGTATGTACATTTAAAATTACTTTTTCCTCTTTTGCTTACTTACTTACCAGCTTTTGATTTGCATCTGACATTTTCATATTGAAGCAACTAACAAATTCCATCTTACCCATCAGCCTACTACTAAATCCTGTGTTTCCAGGTAGGTACATCTTGTTTCTGTCTTCTCTCCAATACCAAGTTTCGGTTAGCAATGGTGTATAGTGCCGTGTGTTTTTGTCTGTTGGGTGGTATTTTGTTAAATATTTATGGACACACTGTATTTCAACACTCATGTATATGCTAGGATACAAAAATGATGCCACCTTTGAGCTTTGTGAAGAGATGTGCACCCACCTGCACTCTCTCCTACATTATAAACAGAATTCTGATGACAGACTCACTTGGACCCCATTCCCTACCTATTCAGTCAAATAAGAATCTAGGCACTGTTGTGAAGGGATTTTGCAGATGCACTGAAGGCCCCAAATCAGGTGAGTTTAAGATATGGACACTGTCCAGATGAGCCTGACCCAGACCATAGGTGAATCCTGTAAACTGGGACAGTAGAAGAGGAAGTCAGTGCAACTTGAGTCCTCGGTGGCACTCTGCTTACCTTGTAGTTGCTGGTTTGAAGAGAGAAAGCCGAGTGAAAGAGAATGTGGACAGCATCTAGAAGCTGAGACTGGCTCTTACTGACAGCCATCAAGGGAGTGGGGACATCAATCTTAGAGTTGCAAGGAAATGGAATTCGTTTAACACCTGGAATGAACGTGGTAGTAGATTCTTCCTTAGAGTCTCCCCGTAAGAGCCTAATCTGGCCATCACCTTGATTTTGGCTTTGTGAAAACTTAAACAGGGAACCTAACTGGGTCACACTCCCCTTGTAACCTGTGCAGCTATGAACTAATTAAGAATTGTCTTATCCTAAGCCTCTACTTTTGTGGTGATGATAGAAGATAGTCACTTCCTCTATACCAAGGAAAGTGAAACACTACATTAATTTTGACTTTTCAGATCAAAAGAAAAAGAAAAAGTTGGATAATATTGGCAGATTTTTAGATTTCTGTGGTATTCTCATACATGAGAAAATAGAAGTCCAGAGAAATTCACATTTTGTCCAAGATTTTGGATCTGGCTAGTGACAGAATGGGTATAGGAGTTTATCTTTTGATAAAAAGTTCTGTATTTTTTCCCTTATATTTCACCATGATGAATATTGAAGTCTAGATTTAAATTTGAAAAGTGTAAAATATCTAACTAATGGCAATTTCTCTGTCAGTATGCTAAAGAAGAAGGAAAGGAATAGGGGAAAAAAGGTAATTTCAAGAGAGTATCGTTAGTTTTTACTTAAAGATTTTAAAGCATGAAAAAAAAGTGTGGTGTGCATGGTTGTGATTTGTGGTCCATTATAAGAGCAGCGATACATTCCATGCGGTATTGTTTCCTTTCAAACTGACCTACTGCAGAATTTATCCACTGATGCTTCCAGTGATATTCGGAGTATGACTGAAGTGGCTTTTTTTTTTTTTACTTGAAATATATTTAGCACTTCTTTTTAAAGCATCCTTAGTGATAGCTACTATTTGACCCTTGAAGGTTAATTTGTTATTGTTTCCAGATTGAGTTTTTGTATGATTCTAATATGAAGAATCAGGCTTGCTGATCAGTCTTGGTCTGGGTCATATAGTGAAAGCCAACCTAGTTAATAAACAAGAAATTTGGTCTGGGTAATACAATAAGACGAAAATGCAGGTATCATAGATTGGGGTGAACATACCTACTTGCTTCCTAAATGAAATCATAAAAAGTTTGGAAGTCATGGAGTAATGTTGGTGTAATGAGTGAGTATCTTTTCTCTTCTGGTGAGTACTTAAACAGAACATGAGGTTTGGAGGGAATTGAATCCCTGTTTGACAGCTTTCTAGTTATATGATTGTGGACTAGGTCCTTAACTTTGCAGACCCAGATTTTGGTAAGTGTAAAATAGAGACTAATAGTGTGAACTTTCTGCTTCTTACAGGAAATAGCCAATGAAGAAATGAAATGAGTGGATTAAGACATGCTAGTATGTAGCCCCTTACATTTATAAGCCTAGTATCTAGTTTTTGCTTAAGCATAGTTTGTCTTCCAAAACAATTTGTAGTGATAGTTAAGTGTTATGTTTAGTTTTGATAATTAAGGATAGTTTATTGTTTGACTTGAACTTGAGGGAATTCCCTAGTGAATCTCATTCATTATTTCATTGTACATTTGTTGAGCCCTTATGGTGGCTCAGAGTGTCTTTGGTGACAGTTGAAACAGGTAGAGTGTGTGCTTCTGTTTTCTTAACCTCCTTCTTCTCCTGCCAAAGGGATTCTTGTCACGCAAGCAGTCATTTTCACTTCTAAGAATGCCAGCTTCTCTTAGTTTGGACAGCCTTTTCGTGCATTTGCGTTCACACTGGGAAACTAAAATGTTCGTCTTCTTAGACTTACATTCTAGTGGGAGACACAGAGGAGAAATGATTCCTTTTTTAATGTTATCTAGTTGCTTGGGCACTGGCACCTGAATTTAGAAATTTGAACACCGCTGAACCATGTAGATGCGATGCCCTTTTCATGTCGGGCTGAACTTGTGAGTGTGAGGCCTAGAAGTGCCTGTCTTGTTCCTGTTGTGCCCCTTGGAGCGGAAATAGGCAGTGGCGAGACCAGTGTTTCAGGAAGAAGGATCAAGATTGTGGTAACAGATAGAAACTGTATTTCAAAGCAGATTTTAAAGATGGAAAAGACAATAGTTCACAGAAAAACATAGAGGAGTCAGTCAGTCAGTCAGTCAGTCCGTGTGTCTGTGTAACGGTTCACTCTGCTACTTCCTTGTCGTACTTTACCCCGATGCTTTAATCATATTTAGTTCAACAAGTGATGAGGTTCCCCTTTGGTTTTATACTAGTGAAATCAAAAAGTTAAAACTGTTTTTTAAAGCTAGTCCCTAAATACTTTTTAAAATGCTGACCAAATCATGGTAGCATCTGCTGGAAATAAGCATGCATGAAATGTGCCCTGACGTCTTTTCTTCGTGTTTTTGAGAGGTGACACGAAACAGCACAGCGTTTGCCATTTCTGAAAAGACTTAAGGCTCTCACTGGCATTTTTCACTTCATCCTTCCCACTCATCACCTGCAGCAGATAGAGATAATGTCAGGACTAATCATGATGTTAATGATTTTATAATAATAGCTGATGGCTATAGAATTTTTTTTAAACCTAAGGAAAAGTGCTTTATTTGAACTAGCTCACTGAATTTTTACAATAGTGTGAGATAATAATAGCTATCATCGGTCCTGTGAGATAAAAATAACTGTTTTCAGTCCTGTGACTTGTAGCTATTGTCTGTCTGTTTCAGACACTGCACAGAGGGCTTTACATGTGTGAGTTTTCCAAGTCCATCCCGCAGTCTTCAGGAGTAGTATCACTCCAGAATATAAGCTCTCCGTGGGCTCTGACTTTGTTTGCTTCTTCTAGGATCGTAGCTGATACAGTACTTAGTATACAATAGGTACTTAGTGAATTGTTACTGAATGAACAAGTTTAGTTTTTTTATTTTTCCCTTTGGGTGGGGAACCTGTCGAAGAGAAATAAACTTGCACAGATTCAAATGGTGGAGCTGGAATTTGTACCCAAAAGCAGATGTGACTTCACAGCCTGCAATCTCTTTTTGTGTGCTAGGAGTGTTATTTTTTTGTACACAGATTTCTGAGATAGTAAAATTCTGAGGCAGACTGAAGTATGTACCTAGGTTTTGAAAATAAAACAACGTAAAGTTATTTTAGAAAATTGAGAATTTTATCTACTCTAAATCATCTCTTCATGAGAAAGCTATGGTTTTGATGTCTGATATTGAAGATATAGTTAATGTTGAGCATTGCTTGATTATGGAAAAATATGAATGTATTAATATTATGTGACTATATACGAATATATTAAGATTCTATAATATGTTCAATAATATGTTTAGCACTTTAAAGAAAGAAAAATGTCAAATATAAAGTTAGACAATGTTGCTAGTGTTTGTTATTTTATAAAGTGTAACAATTAAAATAAGGACTTTCAAAATTTATTGGAAATAATACTTAACTTTTTAATGCTTTTTTCCCTTTTTATCAAAACCATGAAATTATTATTATTTTTTAAATTTTATTTTAAAAATTTATTTTATTTTATTTTAAAGATAGTAAAATCCAACAAAACATAACAGAACAAAGTCAATCAAAGCAAAGCAGTAGAACTGGTACAGAACTTCAAAGCAAGATACTAGGAAAACAATAGCTACTATAGTGTGTCTTGTTATCTTCACAATATTGACCATTCCATCAGGTATAGTAAAATCAAACCAAAAACAAAACAGAATAAAACCGATAAAAATAGAATATGAAATAAAGCAAAAAATTTAATCAGAATAAAGCAAAGCAGTGAGTAAAATATTGGGCCTCAAAGACAAGACAGAACAGAATCCCTCGTATTTGCTACATTACATCCTGTCTTCTTCCCAGGCCTGCAAAATCAACCAAACAATACCAGCATTTAGTTGCTTTATATACCTTAGTTGCTAACGACTTAGCCGGTCCTCTGAACCAGCAGGTTGCTTGAGGGTGGGGAGAGTTTGATTCTTAGCCCGTGTGCCGGTAGGTGTACAGGTGGCACAGATCTTTCTCTTTCTAGAGTCTGCACCGGTCAGGCACCACTCATCAGGAAGGCAGGCTAGTTGTCTTCTGAAAAAACTGTGAAATTATTAATATTTACCTTGCTTGGAATCTGTAATATGTTTCATACTTTCATAGTTCCAGTTAGATAGTGTTGTGTTAAGGAATGAGCGGGATGACAAGGTGTTTCAAATGCATAGTCTTCTCTCCTTCAAAGAAACAAAAAAAAAAGTGGCACTGCCTTCAGAATCTTGTGAACATGTCCTTTGTTCTGACCAATATTATTGGCTATTATTTTTCAAGGCTGTTGAATTTTTTGTAAGGGAAAAGTGGCATTTATTTTTAATTTTCCATTTTGGGTGAAGTGAAACATTTTTCAAGTGGTTATTAGACAGATACCTCTTCTCCCCAGACTGTCTTCTTTTTTATTAGGAGATCTAATTTTGTGTTTTTAAAGTTCTCTGGTTGCTTATAAAGATTTCATGGCTGGAGTTATTCTGAGTTACTAATAGGTAAGCTGTGTATATACTTGAGAGCGTAAACTGTAGCAGTCAGTCATTCTTTGGGTAAATTAGATTAGAGACTACAGGAAGACCAACCACTACCTCCAGAAAATTAATTTTAAATTCAGAATAACATCATCCTACACCTTTACTAACAGGAGGAAACATCTTGGATGCAGAACTTTAAAGACAGATAACTGGTGTGTTAGGGTTATGGTTTAAATTAAGAACAGTGAAATTCATAAATAGTAATCTGAGATTGGGGGTACTTTTAACAATACCCCAAGTCTCCTCTCCTCTATCTTCTCCTTATCTCTAGTCAGAACTACGCTGTGCAGCAGCAAGGCGAGCTTTGAAATCTCCCACCTCAGGTGTGGTTGTCCTGTTTTCCATTAGGTATCTTGGCTCAGGTCGCCTAGATCAGTTGCTTCTGCTGTCCTCAGGGACAGTCTAGGGAGTTTCCCTATCTGGGCTTTTCATCATTTTAAGCCAACAAGATAGAGGTGCATACCTTGTTGACTGTGTGTGTGTGTATATATGTGTGTGTGTTTTCCTTTTTCTGGCAGAAAAGCATTCAGACGGATACCAGGTATGTGAGTGTTTCTTTAGGCTGTTCATGTTCTCTGTCCAGCACTCTTGCCCTCCTGACCTCAGGAGCCAAGTCATTCTTGCTAGGTTAGCTGTGCAAAATTTATTTCAAAAGAATGTACAGAAAAAAATCACTTACTGCCGCAGACTTGATATACTCATGTCAACGTGCTACCTGAAACTAAAATGACTTTTTAATTAAGGAAGATGTTTTCTGATTAAAAAGAGAGGGAGAAAAGAAAAACTGACACATATTGGCATATATAAATATTCTTTAAACTGTTTCTTCATTTGTGGTTTTCTGACATAGAGGGCCCAAGTTTAAAAGTAAATTCAGTGTTGTTATATGATGTATATTGGCTAGTATTTAGATGGCTTAATAATTTTAACTGGAGAATTTAATTAGGAAAATTGTTACTCACTTCTGTTTGCTAAGTTGGGAAGAATCATAAGAAAACTGCAGAAGCAAATTTCTTTCAAAGAAAACACCAGAAGACTTTACACATAACTTGTAAAATTTAGGTCTGTCTTCTGTGATAGCCAAAGGCATCATAAAATCATTAGGAGGCCCAATTGATTATGTGTAAAGCTGTTTAAATTTTCAAAGATCTTCTAAAATGCTTATCTAGTTTCTTGATACATAAGTTAATTGATTTCAAGTGTCATCCTTTGTCTTGTGATGCAAATGGCTTACTGTCCTAGGGCTATATAGGTAAAAATAAACTGTTCTATTAATTAGAAAACATTCATGGAGTTAGAGCCATCATTGAGTAGATTCTCTAGGGAGTCTTAGTAGGTCATATTTTGCCTGGCATTGGGACATTTTGGGATCCTGCTGTCACATCTGTGAAGGGAAAAATGGAGATGTCACTAGAATCAAGAGTTTGAAATGTATGCCTGGAAGTCCACCAGCTTTTCTCTGAGACACCCCAAAGGAATGACATCTGCTAACATTTCTATTACTGTGCCTTTTGTTTATCAGAAGTAAGTGAGAGATTGAGAAATTAAGTCACTCTTAGAGAATAATAAGAGTAATTGCATTGTTTTAAATGCACCCCTCTTTTGACTTCTAGAAATAAATACTCTGTTATTGATTTTTCCTACCAGTAGTTTAATGCACTGAGTTAAAAAAAACAAAAAGAAAAACCCATAGGATTTTAAGGGTTAGAGACTCTGTATTATGAGGAAACAGCCCATAGTTAAAATAATGGATATGTTTTGCTAGTTTATTTATAAAACAAAACTTTGCAAATTAAACATTCTGATTGTACTAGAGGTGCCTGCTTTTAAAAGTACTTCAGCTGAGTCAATTCGTGCAGTAGTGTATCATTTTGGAAAGTGAATAAGCACTCACGAATTTACGTGGCCTGGAAATTGGTTTTCTTATATTTGATTTTTGAAAAGCACAGTACAATTGCACTCATCTCTTCGTGAACAGGAATATTTGAGCATGGGTTAGATGAGCTATAGAGAGCATCTCAGAAAAAGGTGTCATGCAAAGCGTAATTATTTTCCAAAAGCTATCTGTGAGCAGCCTTCACAAATCAAAACTTCCTTGAAATAGAGATTACAATCAAAGTTCATCTATATACCATTGTATTTGGAGTGCCTGCCAACATTCCAACTTGCAGTTATTTTGAGGGGAAAATTCTTCAAATTCATCAGTGTTGTAAGCAAGTGGAATTTAAATTCTGATTGCTGGGGACTTTATCACAGAGAAGGCCTAGGGCAGGTGAGTGGAGCTGCTTATTATATGTTTGTTCTTGGTTCTTTTATGGTGTGAAACAGCACCTGGTTATGGTGAGTATCTGTTGTGTGTGTCTCTCTGACATCAAATCCACTTGTCTTCTCATAGTATGGGAGTTTCTTTTGGGAATCTTTTCTGGTATTTTCTCTTTGATACAGTAAGACTTGCTGTTCACATTACACCCTTTTCTCTAATGGACAGGGGCTATTCTCCTGCCCACAGGAAGTAACTGAAGTTGGTCAAGTGAGGCTCAATTCCTGGCATTTTTGTTGGAATTATTGGAAGGAAGACTAACTTTTCCCCTGGGATTTCTTAGCCAGTGTTAAGCAAGATAGTGTAGTGGTGGTGGTAGCTTTCTTGCTCCCATCATTCCCAAGAGCTGGGCAGATGGAGCTTGGAGCTAGAAATCCAGAATCCTACCTCCTAGATCAGAATATCTGATTGGTTATGACAGTCAGTGAGTCCTCCTCTTTTGTGTGTGAGTTGGGTTTCTGTCACCTGTAACCAAAACAGATTTGATTGGGACACTTACTAGTTTAGTATCAGATTTGCTTTCACCCTCAAAGCTAACTTTCAGTAGGTATTTCATTTTTTCTGGTTGTTAATTTAATTTTTCTTAAAAAAATGTGTGTGTTTACCACAATAGGCAAAAGAAAAGGGGAAAAATGGAAATAGCTACTAAGTGTAAAATGATACACTAGGGAAAAAAACACTGACTTTCTTACATCTATGCTCATAATTGGCACTAGACTGCCCTTTTCTGGTTTGGAGTCAAGGTTACAGTAGCTTATAAAATGAGTTGAGGGAACTTTTCCTCTTTTTCTGTTATGTGAAAGAACTAAGAATAGAATTAGTTCTTCTTTGGATATATGATACAATTATCTGCAAAACATTCCAGTTAGAGCTTTCGTATTTCCTTATATTTTCCTTGTTTTTTTTCTCTTTAATTTTTCTAACTTCTATTGGATGCTCAGTATAATCTCTTTATTTACTAATAATAGCATGTAAAATTATAAAAACAAGATAATCTTAGCCCCTTAATTCTCCTCTCATCTATAGTGATTTAAAATTTTTCTCATGTAGAAACATTGCTACTTCAAGGTCTATGCATATTGTAAGGACAGATAAGTTCTCAATTGGCAAAATAACCAGGTTATTAGAGTCTGTGTCAAAGAGCAGAAGACAAAGCATGCATTTTCTTTACCAAAGAAGAGGTTGCAAGTGCCCAGGAGCAGTTGTCCTGCCAATAAAACTGTGTGAGAGTTTCACCTTACTGATGTGGCCTCCCCGTTTTGGCAGCTATCACTGCTTCCAGATTTGCTCACAGCCTGGGACCAAAGAATATACAGACCCCCTCCTTGCCTTTGAATAATTAGCGTCAGCACTGTATCCTAAACAGTGATCAGATACAAACAAAATAAGCACATAAAAAATCTAGGGAGATTGGGCTTTGGGGAGCTATTTAGCGACAATCGCCAGCTCTACTGAGTATGGAGACATTCATTTGCATAGTGTTTTCTTGTGGTCTAGCAACCTTAACTTTTCTTTGGAGGGGAGGAGAGTGCCCACCACCTAGAGGAAGCGATGGCTCCACAGCCATATGCACAGATGGGTGGCTGCCGATCCAGACATCACACAGCTACAAAAGGATTCGCCCAAATGACTCCAGTTGAGCCTCTTGCCTCCAGGGCTGGCTCTTCCTGGGAAGAGCATTTGCCGCAGTGCACTAGTGGTAATAATAAAGCTACTGCTATTTTAAGTGTATTTTAGCCTTGTGTTTATTTTATTCCAGATTGTTTTCCTAAAGCAAAACCCTGATTTCTAGGGATAAAAGGAAAATGTGAAAAACCGAAAGCTCAGTTCTGACAGGACTTTACAAAGTGTAATTGGCTTTAGCTGTATTTAATAGATAGGCTGCTGTCAAGCTGAAAGTCCGTGGATCTTACTACGAACGTACAAGTTGTATAATATGTGCTTTATGTAGTTCCATTGGGAGTCTATTAGGGAGCAAATGAGTCTCCCCTAGTAGTCTTTAGGACTTGGAGCATTCCCCTATTATTTATTGTTGTGCTTTGTTCGTTAAGTTCTAAATGGAAAATATATTGCTCACTTATGCAGTTGTTTTCTGTTGCAATTTTCCCATGAACAAAATCTCTTTAAAATATTAAGATTTGGTTAAATGTCCTTGACTACTTGCCAACATTTTCCATATAAATTGTATTGCTTATCTTTATGGCAACATTAAGGGGCCAGTGGATTTTAATATTCCTCTTGGGCAGTTCATTGAAGAATAGTCTGAGGTTCTATAGAAGTTAGGAAATATACTTCGTGTATTTGAGGAATCTAAGTGTACATTGCTTGTTATCACAGTCCCTGTTGGTTATAGTTTGTTCTTGAAATCAGAAAATGTTTATTAGTGATTCTCAAGTTACTTTGTTTTATTTATTTATTTATTTTCTTGTACCAAGGAATCAAACTCAGAACCTTGCACTGGCCAGGGAGGCACTTTTGCTGCTGAGCTAAATCCCTGACCCTCTCAGGTTACTGTTTTAATTCCTCTATCTCTGTTTGCTTAATACTACCAACATCTTCACTGTGGCATTAAATGTTCATAATTACCATCTTCTGTGAATATCTCAATATCTCATGAAAACACAGTGCCAAATGCACAAATTTTGCATCTTTTAAAAGATGGAAGATTCTATGCAGTCAGTCAGACTGGCTCAATGCAGTCTGAGTTGACACACAAACCTGTAGACAAATGTGTGCGGCAAGAGTGGATCCAACACTCGTCACCATGGGTATTGATAAGAGAGATCTTTCAAAAGTATGATCGAAACTTCAAAGGGTTGGATGAGTCCCCAGAGAATTCACAACCCTTGTCTTTTTTGGCAGACATACTTTTTTTTTTTTAAGATTTTATTTTAAATTAAGTGTGAAGTGATATTTGTATAGTCTTCTTATGAATTTAGCAATATAAATTTTGCCATATTGTATATTTATTAAAGAATACAGGCAATGTGTAGATATCTGTGTACTTCTTCAGTCCCTTTTTTTTTTTTTTTTTTTTTTTTGGTACCAGGGATCGAACTTATGGTCCCCATTTCTGTCTCAAACATGAAAATCAGTCTACAATTTTGTGTCTATTTTCCTCTTGGTTTTTTAAAAGTAGTTTTACCGTGAGTGTTTATTGCTCTCTCTTTAGATTTGTCTAGGCGTGAGCTTTATAAATATCATATTGAACTCAAAAAAGCCTTCATTTACCTTCATTAAAAATGTATCTATGTATTGATTTATTTGGTACTGGGGATTAAATTGTGGTCTTTGCATGCAGCAACATCACCAGCTCTTTTTAAATTGTACTTTATTTTAAGACTGTCTTACTAAACCACTGGGCTGGGCTTGAATTTGTGATATTCCCAGAGTACTGGGATTACAGACTCGTGTCACCATGCCCAGCTCAATATGTTCTATAAGCCGGGCGTGGTGGCGCACGCCTTTAATCCCAGCACTCGGGAGGCTGAGGTAGGCGGAGCGTTGTGAGTTCGAGGCCGGCTTGGGCTACAACGGGAGCGCAAGGCCGACCTGAGCTACATAGTGCGACCCTGCCTCAAAAAACCAGGGCTGGGAGTTGGGCTCAGTGGCTTAAGCGCCTGTCTGGCAGGCGTGAGGTTGTGAGTTTGAACCCCAGTGCCGCAAAAAAAAAAAAAAAAAAAAAAAAATTAATATGTTTTATATTGTGATATATAGCACTATCATATTTATTTTACTGGTGTATGTTTTATAATATTGCTCCCAATATTGTAAGCTGATAAGGACCCACAGTAATTCTTCACTATTACTGGTATGAGTGTAAATTGGTATAAAACTTCGAAGAGCAGGTTGGTGTTATCTTGTAAAGCTGTTTTACAAGTTCTGTGCCTAAGCATAGTTTCTAGATGTAGGATGATATGTTTGAATTATAAGTTCTATGAAATTATCCATGACTATTCATTTTATATGTATAATATTAAAGGTTAGACTCATGACCTGCAGCTGATGCCACAGATATGCAGACAGTGCTGTGAAATAGTTATTTTCCAAACAGCAATTTAAACCCAAATCATATTGTGCTATGGTAATAATAAGTTTGCATAATAATTACAATACTAATGGCTACCATCCAATAATTTTAGGCTAGCTTAAATATTATTTGGACGTAAATATTTGTCCAGTGACAAGTTCTCATTTGTTAAACATATAGCATGAACTTGAATTGAGAATGTGAAACACTCTTTCAGTATGAGGTGTTATTGTAGGAGGCAATGTAGCCATCTAGGACAGTGTACTAGATTGGGTGTCAGGAACTGATATTTGTGCTCTGCCTCTCAAGCCTCATATGATCTTAATCTCTGAGCACCCATTTCATTATTGATAAAATAGAGATGGGAATATCAGATTTGCCTTTATGGCTGTATGCCTATTTAGTGAAATAGAACATGGGAAAATTATAGCTAGGTATAGTGCTATATATCTGTAATAGCTATTTGAGAGGCAGAAGCAAGAGGGTTGCAAGTTCAAGGCCAGCCTGGGCAACTTAGGAGCCCTTGTCTTAAAATTTAAAAAAAAAGAATTAAAAGTGGCTAAGTATATAAAGAGCTCAGTGGTTGAGCACTGGCCTAGGGTGTGCAAGGCCCTTGGTTCAGACCCCAGTACTGCAAACCAACAAGAACAACATCTAAAGTTGGGAAAATGACTTTCAATTATGTAGTGTTATGCAATGAGTTTGCTTTTATTGTTGTTATCAGTGTTGTTTGAAGAACTCTGCTTTAGGAAGACTAGTTCATGTCTTTTAAACATTTAAATCAAGAGAGTGTCTTAGTACCCTAATGCATATTAACATAGCCGTTTAAAGTGGGTGCCATGAACTCTGCTTAAAATATCTGAAGTTGCTTTTATTTCACTACATAAAATGATCAAGAAGCTGTCTTAAGAATTTAAAGGAAATTTACTCCTTCAAAATGGCTTGTCTAAAACTTATCTTTATATAGAGATAAAATCGTACTTGTAAGTTCTGTGTACTTCCTTTGCTCGTTATGGAAAAATTCCCAAGAAAGCTACAAAAATAATTTTATGTGAAGCGGATAGATACACTATCACATCAAGGTCTTGGTCTTATTTAGTAGCTGTTTAATCAAATTAATAATACTTAAGCACTGAATTCTAGCTCAGACATTCTGGTAAAGTTCCATCGTTTGATTGATACATTGCAATCCTTAATAATAGTGATTTTTAAATTTCTGTTTGACTCTTGTTGGAAATGTAAGAGGTTAAACATAATTGCCAGTTTTTCTAAGCTCTGGTTACAAATGGCAGCCATGTCCTTCTATAGATGACAGCTCAAAGCTAGTTTGTAAATTGTAAATAAATTGAAAATATCCTTTGAGTTACAACTTAGATAAACTGATGCCTATGAGTTAGAGACACAGGAGTGGATATATGAAGTGAGGTAGAGAAATGTTAGCATGTTTAAACCTTTAGTATGCCTTTATGCTAAATGCAAACAATATTATTGTAACAGATTTTGGGATACCTCATTAACTTGACTTTTAGAAATATATGTCTAAAACTATTATCTTATAAATGCCCCTGGATTTTGTCTTTTTCCTATTTGTGATTTCTTGGTTTAGGCAAGTCACACTATCACTTGTATCTAAAATTAGGTTAGAGGATTAAAATAAAAAACTGACCAAGTAAACTGGAATGTAACTAACTTACTTAAAAAAAAAAATCTTGAGTTGTTTGCTCTTTTGAAGTGTGTAGTCTACCCTGTTGAGAAACTGTCATTTAGTTGAATCTGCGTAGACTTTTGTTTGGCATACCGTCCTAGCAAGGTGTCTGACAACATCTGGGCCATGTCTTTCGATTTATAATCAATCTCAAAATCTGGAAAAATGCATATCTCTTTTCAGATTTTCACCCAGTGAATTGTATTTTCTGCCTTTAGGAGAATATTGAATTGTCTCCTGCAATTGTGCTTTACTTGGCTTTAGCTTGCATTGTGCCCAGGTTTCTTTTGAAGCTGGTGGTAGCAAATTGGTGGCTGGAAGCTAAGCATCACCTCCAGAAAGGAACATGGTAGCTTGAGAATGCAGTCGAGTGAACAGTATGGAGTGTGGGGTGAGTCACCGTCACTTGAATTCAGTTTTTATTCTCGCCATTTAGCATCAGTGTGATCTTGGTCAAGTTTGTTAACTTCTCACTCTCTGTTTTCTTAGCTCCACAAGAGTGAAGGATGTCTTTTGTTGTACTAAATGTTACAGGAGATGCTGATGAAAAGTGTGATGATGATATTCCGTAATGGTTTGTCATTATGAGGCTCCAGAGTGATCAGGAAGGAGAAATTGTGGTACAGGGAGAGCGGGGATGAGTCAGGAGTCCGATGGATTGAAGGTGGCTCATCAGGGAGATCCATGCAGTCCAAACCATGGTCATCTAGACCTCAGATTCAATTAAGTACTAACTTGAAATCCTGTCCCGCACACAGAAGAATTCCCTGTAGCCTTTCCACCTATAGGGGTTGGCAGGAAGCTCAACATTTCTCTTAGCCACTGCCTGTTATAAATTTCTGCATTTGCTGATAGCTTGACTCTATTACCCACTGTATTTCCTCCTTGTGGTCTTTCATTTCCATCCTCTGAAACCATCTTGGCTGAAGTGATCTCTTGATTGTGTAGAGTCCCATTGGTGTTAGTATTGTGTGTGTAGTCTTCATGAAGTTTTGATATAGCGACAGTTTGGGGTGCAACAGAACAGCAATTTAAAACAGATCTTTGCAATCTCAGCCTTCCAAAAGCCCTCAGTTGTTACTGTTCTGGGAAATCTTCATTATTTCTTTCTACTCTCCACTCAGGTATCAGCCTTTTGCCACAATGCTAGGTATTGCCTGCCTTCTGCTTGATTCACATATTCCCATTGCCCCAGATGCTTGTGCAGTTTTGCAGAACTGTTTAAAGGGATTTTTTGTTTGTTTGTTTGTTTTGAAATAGGGTCTCACTATGTAGCCTTCGCTGGTTTTGAACTCACAGTGATCCTCCTGCCTCAGCCTCCTGAGTGCTAGAATTACAGGTGTGCGCCACCACACCCAGCACTGCAGAACTGTTTAAATGTCTTTTCTTAAAGCATCTTGGTCTTCAGTTACATAATGCTGGCATTACTCTGAAGGACGCCTCTTCCCAAGTGGAATGCTGCGGTCTCTGTCTCTTACTTAAGGCATTTTCTTTCCTTTGATGAAACTTGAGAGCTTGAAAATGAGACAAGAGAGAATCAAGAAATGATTGTAGAATTCTAAGTTAAGAGACTAGAATAGCATTGTCTGTACTGCAAAACTTTTTTTTTTTTTTTTTTTTTTGGAAAGGAAATTGATATGGTTAATACAGGGGACCAGAGTCTGAATACTGTTTTTCTGTGAAAATTTGATATTTTCCTTAGGCTACATTTAAATTAATCATCTTCATAAGATGTATACTAACAGTACAACTGTGTGTGTGTAAGGAAAGATAACCATAAAAAACCTATCCACTGTTAACTGTGGTTCCTTTAGTAAGGAGGAAATGATGTGCAGGAACTAAGGCAGAACAATGCCGTGGACGATCAGTCATCGGGAAGATGTTTGTCAACTCTTCCAGGCTTGGGGAATGGTCATCACAGGGAGAGGCACTTAGTCAATATCGTCTTTTTCTTTGAGGCATTTTGTTGATGAAAAACAGGAAGCTTGGAGAGACAAAGCTAGTTCATTGGGATTCTCCCCAGAAATGTAGTGTGTGGCCACAGATAAGAGTGCATTTATTAGGGTGCTCCAGGATTGCTGCAGTGGGACGTCTGTAGCCTGGTGTGTGCATGTGCAGGGGGGTGGGGGTGGTGCTGAGCTATGAAGCACGCTAAGCCCTGTGATGTTGAAAGTAGGGAGAAGCTGGTGCATTTTAAGCATCAGCATGGAAAGCCCAGACACAGAGAAACTTCCAGGCCTTTATGATCCAAAGCAGCAAGAGTCTTTTTAACTCTAAAGCTGTGCAGACTTCTAAGCTAGCAGAGACTGGGCAGGACCTGCAGCTGTTTTACCTTGGCTTAAAATGCTGATAAGTATTCTGAGTCTCACCTAAAGAAGCCTTGTATGGTGAGAATGAAATGATATTAAGACTCAGTGAGCTCTTAAACATTTGTAAGTTTTTCCAATGAAAAGTCTTGCTTGAATAATCTTTTTTTTTGAATATTATCTTCTATAGTAGATTCTCTCATTATTTTCTTTCATTTTTTTCCTTTTTAAAAGGTACTTTTTGAGCTCAAATGATATGATGAGAATGAGAAAATGATAAATGCAATGACAAGCTGACTGTTTTGGGGAGGCATTAGTCTACTTGGGGGAAGGAGAGAGATTAAGCATGCTGTTGGCAGAGACTAAACATTTGATAACATACTTATTGAATGAATAATTGAGGAGGTCGTATAGGAATGGGTAATGAATATATTGGCAGACTGTGGTCCTTGAACAAAGTGTCTTGAGCATTTATGCCCCCTTATAAAATCCCTTCTTTGATATTTTGGTCAGATTTTGTGAGAGTGTAAGTAAGTTCCTGTATTCACTCTGTTGCCTTTGACAGAAAGCCTCCATTTAAATGAAATATATAAATTGCTGTCTAGTTACACATATGTTTTTCTGCCTTCACATGTTGTTGTAAAGAGTTATTCTAAATAATTACACCAGAGAATACAATGACATAAATACAGTATGATACACTAATACATTGCCAGAGTCTATTTGTAAGTAGTTTTTTTTTGTAGCTATATTCATGAGTGAGATTGGACTGTAGTTTTCTTTTTCTAGACTGTATTTTTTCAGGATTATGCTAACGTCATAAAATGATTTGGGAAGCTTTTATGTTCTTTGAAACATTTTATATGACAGCAGTATCTGTCCCTTGGGTTTGCATGAGTTTGTCTGTGTAACAGTATTAGCTTGGTTTTCTTTAGAAGGCATTTCATTGACAACTTTTTATTGTGTTTATGGCTAGTGATCTGTTCAGTTTTTTTTTTTTTTTGTGGCACCGGGGATCGAGCTCACAACCTCGCGCCTGCCTGACAGACGCGTAAGCTGCTGAGCCAAACTCCCGGCCCTGGTTGTTTGAGGCAGTGATCTGTTCAGTTTTATTTTTCTTCTTGGGCCATTCAAAAATTTTTTTCTTTGAGAGTCATTCGTGTCTTTGAGTGTTTGTAATTTGTTAGGATGTATGGAGGATAATGTTTCTTTTTGTCTGAAAGATCTTTGTCATATTTTGTTGTTTGTGTTCTCTGTTTATTGTTGACTTCCTTAGTTTATTTATTTCCCTTTAATAGATGTGACTTAAGTCACAGATTCTCCAAGAGTTGTTTTGGTCACTGGGTATCAGAAACACATGGAGGGCAGGGTTAAAGTAGATACTGTAGGGCGAGGATGTATGTAAGTATTAGAGTACTTGCTTAGCATACTGAAGGTCCTACTTTGATCTCCAGTACTGAAAAAAATAAAATAAACAAGTAAACAATGTGAACAATCCTTGGATATTACATTCTACAACTAAGTCAGTGTATTTAAGTAATTTCCCTAAGAGAGCTGTAAGGGCAGTAAGTTTTGAGGACTGATCTACATAGTTTTCTTTTTCATTTTGCTTTTGGATGCAGCAGTCAATTTACTATGACTTCTCTGTCTTTTCTTCAATTTATAATTCAATTCTTATATCTTCAGTTTTTTTTCTTATTAAATTTGTAGCTTCTGTGTTTGAATAGCTGTCTGTGTGTATCTGTTTTTTGCATTGCAGGTACTGAACCCAGGACCTACCTTATGCATGGTAGGAAATACCATACCACTGAGGTACATCTCCAGTATTTTTTTCTTTTTATTTCAAGACAGGGTCTTGCTAAATTGTTAATTTGCCCTGGCTGGGCGCAAACATCATCTTCCTGCCTCAGCCTTCC
>RJWM01005638.1:0-23501 GCA_004363535.1 Dasyprocta punctata
TAGAAGATCCCAAAAACTCCACCAAAAGACTTCTAGATTTAATAAGCAGATTTAGTAATGTAGCTGGTTGCAAAGTCAACACTCAAAAATCAATACCCTTCTTGTACATGAATAACAAACTCACTGAGAGAGAAATCAGGGAAACAATACCTTTTACAATAACATCCAAAAAATGAAATACTTAAGAATCAATCTAATGAAAGATGTAAAAGACCTCTATATGGAAAACTATAGTACTCTGAAAAAGGAGATTGAAGAGGATATTAGAAAATGGAAAGATATCCTGTGCTCTCGGGTAGGAAAAATCAATGTAGTGAAAATGGCCATACTTCCAAAACTGTTATACAGATTCAGTGCAATCCCAATCAATATTCCATTAGCATATCTTACAGAATTAGTGAAGACAACCCTAAAATTCATCTGGAGCCAGAAAGAGACCAAAATAGCAAAGGCAATCCTGGGCAACAAAGACAAGACGGGGGCATCACAATTCCTGACTTGAAATTATACTATAAAGCTACTTTGATAAAAACAGTGGGGTACTGGCAAAGAAACAGACCCGAAGATCAATAGGAGAGATTAGAAGATGCAGAAACAAATGCAGAAGCACTAAGCTACCTTATCTTTGACAAAGGTGCCAAACCCATTCATTGGAAGAAAGATAGCCTCTTTAATAAATGGTCCTGGGAAAACTGGCTTTCCAAATGTCAAAGATTGAAACTGAACCCATATCTTTCACCATGTACTAAGCTAAAATCTGGATGGATTAAAGATCTCAATATTAAAACAAAAACATTAAATTTGCTGGAAGATAGTGTAGGTACAACTCTTGAAGACATTGGTGTAGGCAAAGACTTTATGAATAAAAGCCAGATTTCATAGGATCTATCACAAAGAATGAACAAATGGGATTTCATCCTACTGAAAAGCTTTTGCACAGCAAGTGAAAACACCAACGGAGTGAAGAGACCACCCACAATGTGGAGAAAATGTTTGCCAGCTGTCCCTCAGATGAAGGATTACTATTGAGAACATATAAAGAACTTAAAAATCAGTCCTCCAAGATTTAAAGACCCAATTCAAAAATGAGCATCTGAGATGAACACATACTTCTCAGATGAAGAAGCTCAAACAGGAAATAAACACGTGAAATAATGTTCAACAGCACTGGGCCTTCAAGAAATGCAAATGAAAACAACACTGAAATTCTGCCTCACACCAGAAACAATGGCTAATATTAAGAAGTCAACCAATAACAAGTGCTGGAGGGACTGTGGGGAAAAAGGAATCCTTCTCCAATGTTGGTAGGATTGCAGGCTGGTGCAAACACTGTGAAAGTCAGTGTGGAGATTCCTCAAAAACCTAGGATTCGATGTCCCATTTGACCCAGTTATTCTCCTTCTGATATATTCTCAAAAGAATTAAAAACATAATATCACAGTGATATATGTGCACCTATGTTTATAGCAGTGCAGTTGATAATAGCCAAATCTTGGAAACAACTTAAATGCCCATTGATTGAGGAATGGAGAAAAAAGATGTGATATTTCTATATAATGGAATACTTCTCAGCTATAAATAATGATAAACTGGACACTTTTATACTTAAATTGATGAACCTTGAGAACATAATTATCAGTGAAATAAATAAGTCACACATGTGTAAGCATCATATTGTTTCACTTGTGTGGCAAACTGAAAGTAAAACTATGTATATGTTTATGTATATGTATATTAAAATAGTTAAAATAGTTTTTAAAAAAGCACAAGGGCCTTCTTTGTTATTCACATGGCCTGTTCAGAAGTAAATTCAATGCCTACCTTCACTGAAAAAAAATAATTCTGCTGAGATTTTGATAGATATTGAGGTGAATCCATAGATAAGTTTAGGGAGAATAAATGTTTTGATATTTGTCCAATTCACATACATAGTCTCTTTCCAGTTATTTAGGTTGTATTTGAGTACTTTTGATCAGTTTTTATAGTTTTTCAGATACAGATATTGAATGTATTTTGGTAGATTTGTACAGTAATGTTACTTTAAACTTTTTTGAGATATTGTAACTTGTGCCTTTACAATTTTACTTTTGAATTTTTCACTGCTTGTTATAGGCCAATACTCTATTCCTGTATATAGCTTTGTGATCTTTTACCATGAGCTTGCTAAACGTGCTTGTCTTTTATGTGGATTTTTATGTAGATTATTTGCAAACAAAAAAAATTTAAAAGATATGTATAGGCACAAATTTTATGATAAATATATTCATTATGCGTATCTAAACCATACCAACATAATTAATTAAAAAATAAATCAGTGCTATGAATCACTACAGGCAAATATAAGGGGTGGGCTAATTGTGTTCACTAAAATCTAAGACCTCTTTGTTTTGGTGAAGCCATGTTCAAGACTAATTCCTAGGGTTCTTCAATACATATTTGATACTTGGGCTATTGTTGCTGAATTTACTACCATAGATGATGTAACACACTAGTGGTTGGCAATTCTTTTTTTCTCTAAAGAAATACTGCATTGCCTACTGTATTATAAACAATACTGTAGCTTGCTCACAAAGAAAGGAGCACCAAGCCAAAGAATTTGCAAGTCAAAGTACAAAACAACAACCACGATAATACAGAAACATTAAAAGGCAAGGCAACAGAATGCCTCCAAAAACTCCCAAATCTCCCAAAATTAGTACAAGGGACAATGAGAAAGAGGAAGTCGTAAACTACAGAGCAGATAGGTCTGAAAAGGTACCAATATAAGAAAAAAATAGTTCTATAAGATGCTTTTCATAGTTAAAGAAGATATAACTATCCACAAAAATACCATAACAAAATAAATAATCAACAATTCTAGAGAAGACACTAATAAACAGTTGGTGGAGCTGAAGAAAGAGACTCAAAACATGAATGTCCAGGATATAGCCTCTTACAGGAGTCCAGAAGAAAGTTCAAAAGAGAAATTTGAGAGCCTGAAAGTATGAGTTAATGTATGGTTAACAGAAGAAACCAATATAATATAAAGGCAGACTATCAGTCTTAGATGACAGGGCTGTGGCCAATGATCACTTCATGAAAGCTAACTTGAAAACAAACAGGGAATATGGAAAATGGGCCCAACATCTCCTAGATGACTCAAGATGTCTAATGTAAGAGTAATTAGAATTAGTGAAAAATTTGAAGACAGCAAAAAGGCATAAAAATCCAATATATACAAGTAATAGCAGAAAAATCTTACAGACTTGGAAAAATAATTTAATGTTAAGAAGCATGTGAATTAAGAATAACCCTGATCAGAAAAATCAAAACTACACCCTATCATGTAATAATTAAAATACCAGAAATATAACATAAGAGCAGAATCTTAAAGGCTGGTAAAGCAACAAATCACCTACAATGGAAAATCTATCACAAATACAACAGATTTCTCAACACCAAGGTTAAAGGCAAGGAGAGCATGGAATGAAGTATTTCAAGCTCCTAGAGAAAAACTTCCAACCCAGACAGTGATACGCTGCAAAATTATCTTTCTCAAAATTGTTGGAGAAATAAAATATTTCCAGGATAAAGAAAATCTAAAGAAATTTATGATCACCAAGTCAATATTCCAAAACATTTTCAAGGATATTCTAGAAGGAGACAGTAAAGGTAGCATTATCAAAAGGTCAAATAAAATGAATACATCAGGTAGGGACAGTAATTAAATAGGCAGGAAAGAAAAAGAAACAGCAACAGGAAAGTAGTACAATGACAGAAATAAGTCAATACCTATCTATTATAACTATCAGTGTAAATAGACTCAACTCACCAATGAAAAGACAAAGATTAGCAGAATGAATCTTGAAACAATATCCAACGGTGTGCTCTATACAAGAAACAAATTTAATACTAAAAGATACTCATAGACTAAAAAGTCAAAGGATGGAAAACAATATTCTGCACAATGAGAATCCAAAAACAAGTAGTATGAGTATCTTATTTTCAGAAAATGTATATTTCAAACCAAAGATGATCAAAAGAGGTGAAAAATGATATTGCATGTTGGTTAATGGAACGGAAAGATGTAATAGTTAAAAACATAGAGGCATCAAATCATGGTGTACCCAAATTCATTAAACAAAAAACAAAAACTCAGATGACCATCAAAGATCACATAAGCCTCAATGCAGTTATATGGGGGGAGGATCACAGCACCTCATTATCACAATTAGATCAACCAATAAATCAACAAAGAAATATCAAAATTTGTATGAACTGAACTTTCATATAAATGGATTTAATAAATATATTCAGAGTGTTCCACCCAACAGCAAGAGAATAAAGTCTTTTTAATCATAAATGGCACTTTCTACAAAATAGACTGCATATGAGTTAATAAAGCATGCCGAAGAAATGAAAAAAAAAATGAAAATTTTATCATGCATATTATCAGATAGTGGTGCAGCAAAACTAGAAATCAATAGCAAAGGAAACAACAGAAAGTGTGCAAATGTATGGAAATTAAACAGCATACTCTTGAATAATCAATGGGTCACAGAGCACATTAAGTAAGAAATAAGACAGTTCATACAATTATGTGATACACCAGTACAGCATACCAGAACTTAGAGGCCGTGATGAAAGCAATGATATGAGAGAAGTTTATAGCAGTGAATACCTACATTAGAAAAGTACAGTGAGCTCCCCCAAGATAACTTAAGACTGCATCTCAAGGTTTTAGGCAAACAAGAGCAAACCAAACCCAGAACTTGTACAAGGCAGGCAATTTTAAGGATCAAAACAGAAATTAATTAAATGGTGATTAGAACAGTGCAAAAATCAATGAATCAAAGAGGTGGTTTCAGTCAGGTATGATGGTGCAACCTGTTCTCCCAGAGCTCAAAAGACTGAGGCAGGAGGATCACTGTGATTTTGAGACCAGCCTGGGCTACATAAGAAATTTCAAGGGCAGTCTGAACTACATAGTAAGACTCTGTCTCAAAAAGCAAACAAACAAACACACAAACAAAAGACATGGTTCTTTGAAAGAATATATAAAATGTACAAACTCTTAGCTATTCCTACAATCTTACAACAAAGAGGGAAAATGCACATATTAATCATTATAAATGGCAAAGGTGGAATCAAAACACGAAATGCCAAAATACAGAAAATTATTAGCAACTACCTCACAAAGATATATGTCAAACAATTTGAGAACTCAGAAGAAATGGAAAGATTCAGAGATACATGTGAACTGCCTAAACCAACCCATGCTAACTTAAAAATCATGAAAAATTCATTAACTGGTCGCTAAATTGAAGCAATAATTAAAATGCTACCAACTAAGAAAAGACCAGGACCTGATGAGTTATCAACAAAATTCTACAAGGACTTCTGAGAAAAATCTCATTCTTACATTCCTCAAAATTTAATTAAATAGAGAGGGAAGCAGTGCTTCCAAAATCATTCTCAGAAGGTAACATTATCTGATCCAAAAACCAGAAAAGATCCCAAACAAAAAAAAGTAAACTCTAGGCCAATTTCTCTAATGAGCATAGGTATAAAAATTATTAACAAGAAATTGACAAACACAATGCAACAAATAATAAAAAAGTTCATACACCATGACTACATAAGCTTCATTCCAGGGAGGCAAGAACAGCTGAACACATGCAAACCAATAAAATTAATTCATTATGTAGAAAGAAGAAATGATAACAATCATATGATCATCTCAATGCATGTCAAAGAGAAAGTCTTTAACAAAATCCAAAATTTATCCATGTTAAAAACCTTGAAGAAAATAGATATAGAAGGTCCTTATTTCATCATGATAAATTCCTTTTATGACAGATCTACTGCTAAAATCATATTAAATGGGGAAAAGCGGAAAGCTTTCCCTCTATAATCAAGATTAAGACTAGGATGACAATCATCACCACTTTTCTTCAACATAGTTCTTGAAACATTAGTCATAATAATCAGGCAAGTAAAAGTAAATGAAAGGGAAATGTGTAGGAAAGGACAAAATCAAAGCATTATTTTTTTGCAAATGATATGATACTTTAAATACAAGACCCACCAAGAGACTCCTAGAATGATAAGCAAATTCACCAGTGTAACAGGGTACAAAATAAATGCACAATAATTAATAGCATACCTATATACTAGTAATGAACTGACTGAAAAACAAATTTGGAAAGCAAACGTAGCCTCATTAGCAGTAAAAATTATATGCATAGGTGTTAATCAAACTAAGCAATTGAAACATCTCTGCAGTGAAAATTACTTAGACTGAAAAAAGAAATGGAGGAAGACATCAGAAAATGGAAAAGTAGCTCCTATTCCTGGTTAGGCAGAATCAACATAATCAAAATGGCTATACATCCAAAACTGATATATGGATTTAACATGCTCCCAATCAAAATAATAATGTCATTTCTCACAGAGATAGAGAAAACAATTCTGAAATTTATTTGGAATCATAACAGAGCAAGAATAGCAAAATCCTTGGTAACAAAAGCAAAGTAGGTGGCATTACAACCCCAGTTTTGAAGTTACATTGTAAAGCTACAGTTACCAAACAGCATGGTACTAGCACAAACACAGGAATGTGTAAAAATGGAATTGAAGACATAGAAACAACCCCAGGCACATACCTATTTGATTTTGAGAAAGGAGTCAAACACACTGTAGGGAGATAACTGTTTTAATAAATGCTGCTGGGAAAACAGAATTATCACATGCAGAATATTAAATGTAGATTCACATAACTTACTAAGTACTAAGCTATAATCAAAATGGCTCAAAGATCTATATGTTAAATCCAAAACAATCTACGGTGAGGTAAAATAGATACAACTGTCAAAGGCATAGGTATAGGAAAAAACTTTCTAAATATGATTTCGAATGCATGGAATTAATACTGAGAATGAATGAATGGGACCATATTAAATTAATATTCTTCTGCACAGCACAGGAAACAACCAACAAACTAAAGAGATAATCTGGGAAAATTGCTTTTGCCAGTTATTCCCGAGGTGGAAGACTAATGTCAAGGATGTATAACGAACACATGCACACACATGCACACACACACACAAACACACGTGTAATTAGACTCACCCCAAATTTTAAAAAAATCAATAACAGGCAACCAAAATTAATAGACACATCTCAGAAGAAGTACAAATGGCTAATAAATACATGAATAATGTTTATCATCATTGGCCTTCAGACAAATGCAAATTAAATTATATTAACATACCATCTTACCCCAGAAGGAATGGTTCTCATGAAAAACTCTAATAATAATGAATGCTGGTGAAAATATGGGGAAAATGAACTGTATTACAATGCTAGTAGACATATAAACTATTACAACCACTATGGATATCAGTGTGGAGATTTCTGAAAACACTAAAAAGAGTACCTTGGTTACTTTTCTTGTTACTGAGACAAAATACTGAACACCAACATTTAAAAGAGGAAAGCTTTGTTTAGATCTCAGTTTGTAGATATTTCAGTTCATAGTCGGTTGGCTCCAAGGCAAGGTGGCATGGCAGAGGGGCATTGCAGAGGAGAAACAGTTTATGATAAGCAAAAGGCAGCAAGCCATAAGCCACAAACTAAACATTAGCCCTATTTTGTCCCTTACATTTTTATCCAGGCTACCCACCATCAGGGCAGATAACACACTCAGAGTGCAACTCCTTTTATCCTACCCAGAACTATGCCAAACCAATCAGTATAGTAATTTAATAATCACACACGCTTAACCCCAGCATTGCACACCCTAGATCTAGCCACCTGGGAAAAAGCCTCACCTATTACTACATGAGGCTTTGAGGGGACATTTGGACACAAGCCATAACAAATAGAAATTCCATTTGACCTAGCTATCCTCCTTCTAGATTTCTTCCCAAAAGGGTTCATATCATTATATTATAGGTATACATGCATACCCATGTTTATAGCAGCAGAATGTTAATATCTCAATCTTGGAAAGAGTATATATATTCATCAAGAGATGAGTGAATAAGGAAAATGTGGTATTTATATAAAATGGAGTACTACACTGCCATGAAAAAGACAAACTTGAAATATTCAAAGGTAAATGGATGCAAGTAAAAAACACATTGTTAAGTATAATAAGTCAGACACACACACAAGCTCAAATATCTAATGTTTTCTCATATACATATACATGTGTGTATGTGTGTGAGTGAGTGTGTACACAAAGAGCAAAATTAAAAAGAGATAAATAGGAAATAGAAGTTTAAATACTTCCATGAATTCTAAATTTTAATGTTTTAAAAATATTTCAAGATAAATGCTAATTGGTTTTATTTCTACTACTACGATGCAGCAGTTCATTGGAAAGAAAGGTTTGCATTACCTGTGTTTGCTGGAAACTAAGACCTTACCAGAATGACCTAACTAGAAGCAGTCCTAGCTGGTCGTTACCATGGTGATGTTCATGCGTAAGATTGTATCTCACTGTTCTCTTGCTCAGTGGCTGCTCTGCAAGGTAGGTAATACAAGGATAGGCTGCCTGGAGCTGGTATTTGTTCTTCTGGTTAAGTCTCATTTTCAGGAAAAAAAATGGTACTATCTCTTTGTTTCTTGTAAGAATATTTTTGGATTATGTCCAGTAATTACTATACTTTGAGTAACTACTTTGAAAATAACAACACAGCATAATGTCTATTGCTATTTCCTATTTAGTTATAAAATTTCCTTTTCATTTTTTCATGAAATAACATAAAACAACATTTTGAACTGGGATAGTAAAGCATTCAGGACTGGTCCACCTCAGTCTTGAAATAAATCATTCACTAATGCACTGCATAACATTTGGCAGCCATATCATCCACACATGCTTTATAGTATCAATTTTCCATTGGATCTTTGTGAAGATAACAATACAAAGAATGAAATGAGATAATATATGTTAATCATCTAATCCAGTGCCTGATATAAATATTGGTATTTGTTTGAATTTGAAAAATAACAATATGTTTTATTAAACCAGTTTTTAAATATTAAATAAAAATAAGTCATCCCTCAAATGACTCAGGTTCAGGAATGCATGCTTGATTAAGTCACCCCGAGTCACTTAAGGAAAGCTAAGGGACACTCTGCCTTTTCCTGGGTCAACATAGACAGTCTGGAATAGCTTAGAGGTTTTACTCAGGTCTTTAGGAGGCCCTCTAATATGTAGTTCTGGGACTGTGGGTCCAAAATTCCAACCCTGAGTGGAAGCTAAGGACCCACTGGGGCTCCTCTCAGGGAACTGTTATGCTCCTGGCTGGAGATGGATTTCAGTTGTTTGATAGCAGTGTGTTTTTCATCCCCTAATGTCCTTGCTTCTCTTAGAGCTACCTTTTTTCTGAGGAAGAGTGGGTTTTGTTTTAAAAAAGCATCACATCCCTCTATGAGAGGTCAAAGATATGGGTCAGTTCTTGAATACTTCCAGGTACCAAGGTCCTCTGAAAATTTGCACAGGTCTGGCTTCATCTGTCAGAAGTCCCCCAGGGGGAACAGACTTCAGCCTGACTAGGGGCTCTATCTCCTCATGCTTTCATCACCTGGAAGTGGAGCAAATTGTGATGTCCCTTCTGTTACTGCACTGGGGACCCACAATACCAGGAACAACAGAATTCTTTAGAAAGTCGCTCTTGAGAGGGTGAGAGATGAGAACAGGAGAGCTCCTTAGGTTTCTTTCTGGAAGGGGACAGATCGTCTGGGGTAAGGGGGTAAAGGTTCTCGACAAGTCTGAGTCTATGCCACATGACCTATAGAGGTCTCAATTGTCTCTCAAAACAAAGAATACCTGCACACAGCATAATTTGGACCACTTATCCTGCCTTTTGCAAAATAAGTCTCTTTGAAGAGGTATAGTTTTATGAGCTGGTTTCCAAAGCAGGTCACCCCTAAGCACTGCAGGAGATGCTGGAGCAAGGATAGACTCATTTCTAGCATGTTGAAATGTAGGAACAATCTGAGGGACTGTTCCTTAATCTTAGCCTTTGTTTTGAGAAGCCTCCCTAGGGCAAATCATGGTACTTATGCCAGATGTTGTCCTCGTGAATGCCTGGGCAGGTGTCCAGGCACCACATTCAGTAAGAATCAGGTGAACTCGAAAGATAGTTTAGGATCCTACCTTGATCTTGGCCTAGTAAATCTATCAAGATATGTCTAAAGAAGAGAGAATTAGTCATACTGCTGATCAGAGAAAAGCCTAGACCTGCAGTTCAATATTCAAAGCAGCCTTATGAGAGGACTCTCACAGAGGTATTTCTGATCACTCTGGAAAGACGATACCTCAAGAACATCCAAGAGAGTTCACAATTCACTTCATGGAGGAGTGCAGGCTGGATGGGATAAGTGTTTCTATGCTGGACATCCAGGAGGGCGTTTGGGAGCCAGTTTCAACTGTTTGGACCTTTGAACACTCACCAGAGAATAGTCTCAAACTAAGCCTCACAGTTGTCACACCAGCGTCGACCAGTTCCTTGCATCCAGAGATCAGCCTCAGAAAGGCAACCCAGATTCTCTCCTGGCAAACATTGCCATTATCCCCAGGGTCGAAATCAATAGGCGATTAATCAGGGAGTTCCTGGGGAGTTATCCCCCATTTTGAGACTAGCAGCCATTCCAGTAGCTTTTAACTGACTGACAGATTGTGCACAATTTCTTGGAATGCCCAAAAAAGGAATAGATAAAGAATGTAAGGTCTGGCTATTCTGGCACAGCTCTCCATAGAGAAGCAGCCCCACAATGAGTGCCACAGATGTTAGGAATTTTCTCCATCTGGATTATTGCCATAAAAATGACAAACAATGAGGTCCACAGACAGGCCAGTGGGAAAAAATGAGTTTAGTTTATTAGAATAAACTAAGAAAAGTTTCTGCTAACAGGGAGTGTATAAATTGGAGAACGACATGGAGAAGGCTAAATTCAGGAATTTATATGCAGATGGACAGGTGATTTGGGTGCTGTGTTGCTTACTTTTCTCTTGTTACTGGTATAAAATACCTGACACCCAAAGTTAAGGGAAGGAAAGATTTATTTAACTCACAATTTGTGGAGATTTTAGCCCATAATCATCTGACTTCAAGGCAGGGTGGCTCATGGAAGAGGGTAAATATTCATGGCAACAGAAAAAAGCAAAAGCAACAACAACAAAAAGGAGGAGTGTGCAGATAAGATGCTTCCTGTCCCTTATATTGTATGTAGATCACATTCACTTGGGTGTAGCACTCACACTCATAATCCTAGCACCCAAAACTTGAATATATTTTTCCTTAGTACTCACGCTTCAAACAGAAATTTACCTTTTATCTCTTCTAAAGACTAAAATTCAAACTGGGTGTGGTAGCACACGCTTTTAATCCCAGCACTCGGGAGGCTGAGGTAGGTGGAGTGTTGTGATTTTGAAGCTGGTTTGGGCTACAAAGGGAGTGCAAGGCCAGCCTGAGCTACACAGCGTGACCCTGCCTCAAAAAACTAGGGCTGGGAATTTGGATCAATGGCTTAAGCGCCTGTCTGGCAAACATGAGGTTGTGAGTTCAATCCTTGGTGCTACAAACATAAATAAATTTAAAAAAAATAAAGACTGAAGTTCAAGGTAGTAATTTATTTTTTTAAAAGTCTCCTGAAAAAATTGCTCAACATCTACTGCTATTATATATATATGTGTGTGTGTGTGTGTTTATATATGTAATTATATATTCATATGTATATAATTTATATGTATATAATTACATATATAAATATATACACATACATGTGTAGATAAAGATATAAATATACACAAATACATGTGTAGATATAGATATAAATATACATACACATATGCATATTCATGTGTATATGTTTTTTTATTTTTATTTATTTATTTATTTATTTATTTTGCGGCACCGGGTCATGTGTATATGTATTCTGCTAATCAAAATCACTGTTATAAGATCTAAATCGCTCTTATTTGTGGGACAAAAGAAAATGTTCAGGTAATTTCCATAACATTCTAGATATTAAGAAATCATGCAATTGTGCGATTTTTATAACCAATTATGACTCTTTCTAACTAGAAATACATTGCCAAAGTCAACACTTTATTCTCTGTGCATAAGCATAACTGGCCTTCACAGAAACACTAGTTTACTTCAATACTTAGAATCATGAAATATATTTAACAAAGATTAAAAATGAACTGAGCTAAGAAGGTAATAAAATATTGACACCAGTGAAAATAACAATAGCAACTGTAATGGAATCATCATTTGTGATTTCTTGATGGTTCCCTTTTAGGAGTTGCTTGACCTAAGACATCTGTTTTTCATGCCTTTGAAGTAGGGTTGAAGCATTGCATTTTTTGATTCTTTAGTTTATCAGTTTTGGGACTTGAACTTCTGTTAACTGTCCTACTGTTCAGGCCTTTGGACTTGAACTGGAAATGAAGTATCATGTATTAGTGTATTAGCATTAGCATTAGTATTAGTATTAGTTTCCCTGTGTTGGCGATTATCTTGCTCACTGCAGAAATAGGAGTTTGCATCCTTCATATTTATGTGACTAAATTCTTATTATGTACCCATGTATATATCAATCTACTTAACTATATCTTTGTATTATCAATCTCCTATTGGTTGTACAACTCCGCCGAATGCTATATAGTTTTTTTTTTTTACTATTAAACTTTAGATAAACTTCAAAGAAATAGGTCCAAAAAATTCTAGCTCACATGAAAAAGAACAAGACTCAAGCTCCCAAAATAAAATATTAAACCACTTTACCACTCATCACACTTTTCTTTTGGTTTTAAGGATTAATCTCATGAATTTGTGCAAAAGAAACATGTGCTCTACCTGTGAGTTACATTCCCTAGCTTACCCACATTTTTTAAAAGAGCACATTATTTTGGATGAAGAATGAAAACTAATTTGCTAGGTTTTAATACATTCCACAGATCAAGGACATAAATTAAGTCTTACGATAATCAGAAATTCAGCAGAATCTTTATTTTCTTGAGGGAAACTATTCAGTAAATAATATTTGGTTGCAGGAAAAGGCTACAAAATTGGTGTCTTTATTCCCTAGTTATAAATTCAATTTTGATCATTCGCTTGAGAAAAACACGAGTATTCCTACAGTGTGATAAATCATTTTATTCATTACTTATGGGGAGAGAGAGAGAGAGACAGGAATCTTATATGCCCTACAATATATTACATAGGTATATACTTGTGAATATGAAATACAAATTATGCTTTCATGGAACCTATAGTGTGGTAAGGGTGAAAGGCAAAAAAATAAATCAAAACTAATCTTCATTATTCATGTATCCACTATATTTTAGGATTCTAGTGACCTTCCATTAATGCTTGCCCTCATTTTTCTTCAATGCATTAAACCAAGTAATATCCACATAAAGGAGAAAAAAGATATCCCCTAGTCACCTTATATCTAACAGCACTGATTGCCCATGACAAAAATAACATATACCTTCAGCAACTTTATTCTTTTTGTTTTATAATGTTTATCCAAAAACTTCTCTGGCAAATTTTTATATACCCTTGAATTATGAATGAAAATTTTATTTTTTTATGTGATGCTGTCCTCTCTGAAGTCACTTCCACCTACCATCATTGAAAACTGTGGTAGCAGCATGCAGATTCTTCATGGATTATGGTGAATAACCTGTAAGAAGGAGGGCAGATCTGAGGAAATATAGTGCCTGAATCATGGTGTAAATCTTTATGCAGTAATGCTGCTACCTGCACACTCAGAATAAAAACATGAACAAGAGTGAATACTGACTTCAAAAGCCCGTAATATTTTGTAAGGGTAATTGCAAAGAAGTTGTATAAATATACTGTTAATAATCAAATGGGCATATTATGGATAATATTACTACTGTGCTCTTTATATGCCAAAGCAATCTAGTGGCAACAAGGTAAAAGTAAAAATCTTGCTGACTCTTCCCAACATCTTAATATAAATATGATAAGGCATTTATATATTAGCATAAATGATGTATCTTTTACTAAACATTTATTTAGCAATTTTTATGTATTATGCTATATTCTGTGAGTTTAAGAGGTGGAACAGATTCATTATCAAGACAAAACTTCAGAAGCATTATAAACAATAAAAAAACAATTAGACAACTAACAAAAAGAAGTTATAGTGTTCTGTTGTTCCATATGGTAGCCACTACTTAGTTGTGGTTATTGAATAGTTGAAATGCGGTTGGCCCTATAACTTGACACAAAATGTTCATGTGCTGGAAGCTTAGTCCCAGTGTGGTAGTGTTGTGTTGGTAGAACTTTCCAGAAGTGAGATTGTGGCAGTTAAATAGTTCACCAGCCTATGTGTTTTGGAAGGGATTAGCACAGGTTTCCAGAAATTAGAATAGTTTTTGTAAAAGTGAATGAGTGTGGTCTCTTTATATAAATGAAGTCTGGCCTCTCCCTAGTGTCTTATTTCCTATCTTTCCAGGTGATCTGTGCTACATGATCTCATGTAATTGTCATGACATCTCCCATGAGGCATTTGCAGAGCCAAAAAGCAGTCCATGACATGCTTTACTCCTTCCAGACTTCTAACTTTCTTCTCATTTTCTTTGTCTCTTTATTTACTTTTATTCTGCAGTAATAGGGATTGAACTCAGGGCATTCACACTGAACTAAATCTCCACTGAATCTACCTCTCTTTTTTTATTCTCATTCAAGTCCTCACTAAGTCATTAAGGTGCCAAGGTTATACTCTAACTTATTCCCTTCTCTTAAACCTGGCGTTTCATATTTCTTTGATTCTGCATGCTCTCCTGTTGGAGACCACTATGAAGCGGCTTTGAGCAGGATTTAAAATTAACTAATTGGCTTTCTGTTTATCTGTGAGCCTGTCCAAGACCTAGGCCCCTTGCCTGGCGATGGGAGCTGATTCATAGTAAATGAACCTCTATGAATCACTGGTCCTGACAGAGGTCTGTAGTGACCTGTGATGTCAGAGATACCTCAAAAGGTAAGATAAGGTCGCTGCCGCTGATGCCTGGCTCAGACTCAAGTAAATACATAGAGACTGCAGCTGCAGTCCTGTTCCCACCATAAATGTCATCATGGAGATAAGACAGTTCTCCTTAATTGGCACAATTTACTACTTAGAGAAGTCTTTGAAGTGACTCCCAAGGTCCTGCTCATTTCCCACATTTTCCTCAGTATCCCCTCTCTTTGTCTGCTTTGACAATAAATACAGGCAACCAAGAGAGGCTTTTTGTCCTAGCCCTCATGATAGCCGCAGAGTCAAGAACTCTGCAGGGGCTTTGATCCTCCTGGAGCCCTAAAATCATACCACCTGTCTCATTTATTTAAGCCTTCACCGTACTCTCATTTAGGTCCCTGATACTCTCCTTCGTGTATCTCATTCGTGCCAGTGGCTTCCTTTGGTAACAACATGCCAAAGACTTTCAAATTACTACTTCCAGCACTAAGAATCAGGTTTATAGATCTGACTATCAACTTAGTCACTCCACTTTGATGTATTAAGTGCACTTCAATCTCAACAATGCCAAAACAAACTCACAATCTTCCATCTTCTCTTTAACCTAGTTCTCTTCTGATACCTCATAGCAACCACTAGTTGGATAAATCAAAAAGCCGGAACTTATTTTCCATATGTCTGTCTCAACAACTAATTTCTATAAAATTCAACTTCCCAAAATGCACCTTGAGTTCATGTCTATCTTTATGCATGATCATCAAAATAAATACTTTGAAAATTCTATTAACTAACCAAAAAATGAATGAATATATTAATAATAAAAAGAGGTTCGAAAATAAATACAGTTTACAAAAGATTACTTAGTATTCTGAGTTGTTTCAGTGAGATAAAATAAATGAGAATACTGAAAATAAAGTTTGCATCAGGTCATGGTTAACTCTGAGCACTGTTTTTACATTTGAATTTTAGTTTGTAGATATTAAGAGGACTTGCTTTTTTCTCTCTGTTTTTGTACTCTACTTTAGAAGCATTACCCTAGAAACAATATGCAACATGGATAGAATGAAGATCAGTTATTGTGCTAGAGTTTAGACAATATTGAAGCATTACATGGACAGCATGGAGAAAAAATTATTACATTAGACTTTTGATGTTATTGAAACATTCAGGAAAGCAGTAGTGATGAAAAAACTTATGACTGTTATGCAAATGAAATTGAAAATATATACATAGCATATATACATGCCCCCCATAGATACGTTTATATTGAACGATACTATATGGAGAAGGAATTAAAGATAATTCTAAGGTTTATGATTGAATGATGTGAACAATAACAATAGAAAGTAACATCGGGATCATGCATTGTTTTACCTAATAGTCATCTCCACCTGGATGTTTCACAAAAAGCTAACATATACAAAAACAACTTTTTCTTCTCCAAATTATTTTTGCTTATTACTCCAGTTTTGGTGATTGTCATCACTAGATGACCTAGAAACATCACAGTATACTTTGATTTGTTTTTCTTACCTGGACCAAAATGTTCAGATCATGCTTTCATGTTATTATTAGTAGGTAATGACAATTTAGGATATGAGACCTAGTGGAAGGTAGGTCATGGGAATGTGACTGTTGGGGCTGCATATGGTCCCCAGCCACTACCTTTCTGGCTGGCTTGCTCTCTCTCCTTGCTAGATACCTTATGTGAGTAGCTTTCTTCTGTCATCCCTTTCTCGCATGGTAATAATTCTGTCTTTCCATGCACCAAGTCATGGATCCAAGCAACCATGTTTTGAAACATCAGAAACCATAAGCCAAGATATATATTCCTATAATACTCATAAATTGTTTTTCTCAGATATGGTTACAGAAAGAACAAGCTAACATGGTTATTTTCCTGACTGCATTCTTAACAGGTTTATTTTCTTCAATTTTTGGTAACATCTCACATGGAATACTGCAAGTTCTAATTTGGATCTCATTTCCCATATTGATTTTCTGGGAAACTTAAGTATAGTAAACAGTCTAGGGTAATAGAAAAGACTGGTCTTCAGATGTAGAATGAAATATGTTCAAATCTCCAGTTACCTTTAATAAATTATATAATCTACTTAAACAGTTTCATTAATTATAAAACCCAGTTTGGTAGTTATGAGGATGGAAAACACAAACATGTAATGTATTTCTTCTTAATCATTGCCAAAAGTCAGCAGTTGTTATCATTATAATTATTGTTATTACTCTCATTATGAGCCCATAGTTAGGCTCATTAGCATGAATTAACTGTGACACTAGTCAAACAAAATAATATATCTGAATTTTACTTTTCTTATTTTTATGTAAGGAAATTAATGACTATCTTGAAATGTTTTGGAAAAAGATGAAAGTATGTATGGTAAAAACCAAAATGCTTGAGATACCATGAATGTTCAGTTAATGTTACTTCATTATTCTCCATTTTTCCTATTCATTGCTCTAACCTCTGAAAATGCTGTATGTACTATGCACCAAGTACATGTTTCAAATAATCTGAAAGCTCCATCTTAAAAGGTGAAAATGCCTCTTTCATGCTAATAAATTCCAATTTTAAATTTTAGAATCTATGAATATATATTCCAGATATTTGCATTTGCATTCACTTTAAACAAATGAGATAGTACTGACCACCTGTGACTTTTCACTTATACTTTGATGATCTCTCATATCAGTACAAAAGGTTGATTTGTTTTTACCAACAAATATATATAATTAAAAATTTAAAGAGAGTTTTAGAGTATTGTATGAATGTCCCATAGCATTGAAATTCCTCTCATTCATTTATTAACAAACATGCAGTTTTTTTCCTTTTTTAGGTACTTTAAACACATGTGAAATGATTAACTTCCAAACTTATACAAGCTCATAGACAGGATAGATACCTAGAGTGCAATTAGCTGAATCAAATTGTGTGAATTTAAAGCATGGCTGGGTTTTGAAAAATAGGTCTCAAAAAGTTCACATAATTTGATTCCTTTTTTAATATGGTATGTGTATGGAAATTTGTATATTTGTCAATCTGACATATAAAAAGCATCTTTTTCTTTTAATCTTCACTTCTTTAGTTTTTAAATTTTGAGTTTTCTTTGTCTATTCATGTTTAGGGTAAGTGGAGTTGAAGTGAGGAGAGGGGATCGGGGAAAAAAGAACCAAGACTTTATTTCCATGTTCTTCCTTCTATTGTTACTTTTTCTTTTCCTCTGCTTCCTTTCCCCCTCCCGCATCACATGTATCCCTTCCCATTTGAATATTTTCTTCCTATTTCCCAGTATCTGTTATGAATTATGGTCATTACTTACCTTTTGAGTTTTATCTACTGAACAAGAAATGTGATATTTAAACTTGTATATCTGATTTATTTCATTTAAGATTATGGACTCATTTTATTTTCCTTCCTTCCCATCCTCCTCTCTCCTTAGTTCCCACTTTTTTCCCATTTATTTTTGCATAATGTCTTCTTCTTTCACAATACCTTTCATGCACTTTGCTCCTTATTTACATGATCGGTATCTCATACCAGAGAAACAATGCAACATTTACATATGTCAATGGAATTTATTTCACTTAGCAGTATGTTCTCAAGGTGCATTCATTTACCTAGAAATGTCTCACATTTATCCTTCTTTATGGATGAGTAGTACTCCATTATACATTTAAAAAAAACACATCTTCTTCATCCATTCCTTGCTTGATGGGCATTTTGGTTGTTTCCAACATTTATCTATTGCAAACTGTACTACTATAAATATGAGTGTGGTTATATTGCTGTGATACAATGTCTTTAATTATTCTGGGGTGACACTCAGAAGAATGGCTGGATTAAACGAGATTTCTAATTCTAGATTTTGAGGACTCTCAACACTGATTTCCACAGTGGTGTACTAGTCTACACTCCCATCAGGAGTGGAGAAAGGTTCCTTTGTTCCCCACAGCCCCTCCAGCATTTGTTATTGATTGATTTCTTGATAACAGTCATTCTTTCAGGAGTGAGATGGAATAATTCACAGAAGTAGAGAAAACAATCCTAAAATTCATTCGGAGGCAGAAAGAGATCTAGCACAGCAAAAACAGTCCTAGATAACAAAGACAAGTTAGGGGGCATCATAATCTATGACTTGAAATTATACTACAAGGCTACTGGAATAAAAACAGCATGATACTAGCAATAAAACAGATCTGATGATCAATGGGACGGATTAGAAGATTCAGAAACAATATCAAATGCACTCAGACCCCTTATGTTTGAAAAAGGGGTCAAATACCCTCACTGGAAGAAAGATTATCTCTTTAATAAATGGTGCTGAGAAAAATGGCTTTCCACATGCCAACAAAAACCTAGACCAATGTCTCCTACCATGCAATCAAATCAAATCAAAATAGATCAAATATCTAAATATTAAAACAAAAGCACTAAATCTGCTGGAAGAGAGAATTGGTAAACCTCTTAAAGACATAGGTGTAGGTAAAGAGTTCATGAACAAAACCCTAATTACACAGGAAATACTACAAAGAATCAACAACTGCGATTTTGTCCCTTTAAAAATCTTTTTCACAGGAAAAGAAATTACCAATAAAGTGAGAAGACAACCCGAAGAGTGGGAAAAAATCTCAGCCAGTTGTCTCCCAGACAAAGGACTAATCTCTAGAATATACAAAGAATTGAATAAGTTTGAAGACCTAATCTAAAAATGGGCACCTTAGACGAATACCCACTTCTTAAAGTAAGAAACACAAATGACAAATAAATGTATGAAAAAAATGTTCAACTTTACTGGTCATTTGAGAGACGCAAATTCAATGAGTATGTTTTTGTTTTCTCAATTTTTTTAAATTATTCTACTTTGGTGCCCACATAAATTACGTATAAAGATTTGCTGATCAAATGAATCAAACCATTGACTGAAATGACCCAATACTAATAAAAAAAGTTCATTTATCTCCAATCTAATGAATTTTTCTTTTTCTTTTTCTTTTTTTTTCTGTCTTTTTTTCTTTTTGTATCAGGAATCGAACTCAGGACCTCATGTATGCCAGTAGGTGCTGTGCCATAGAGCTATATCCTTGGCCATGCCAGTAGGTGCTGTGCCATAGAGCTATATCTTTTCTTTAAATTAAAGGATAATAATACTAAGCCAAAAGGGAAAATATTTAAGGTTCATCAAAGCCTGAACCAAACACACTCAGAGTAAACAAAACAAAATGAAGTTTCCGTGGGAATATTTCCTACAGAAATATTCATCATCAACTGACATCAAGCCGAAACCAATTATTCACTGAGAATCCTATCTTTCTTTGACATCATTCAGTCTTGATAAAGACAATATGTGAAATCCCTTTTATTATGACTAAACACTAAAACTCCTCTGGTGGTTCTGTAAGATTTATGTATGGCTATAAGCATAAGTCATGAAGGCCAATAAAGTATATACCACTTATAACAATGATTTATGGACTGCCACACTGCATGTGAGATTTATAGAGCATAACACTGTTTTGTCACCTTGTTCCTAGGAACAAAAAAGAATTTCGGAAAATACATATAGACTGAAATTAGAGATGGAAACAGTTTGAAATTAGTTCAGGCTCACATTTTATGTGCAAGTACTATGGATGAAAATATCCAATACAAAGTCGTTCTCAACTATGGGGAGGTTTTTATTAAAGCATACAATTAGATAATCAAAAAAAGAGGGGTAACACAAACTCACTAGTATCTTGGTTTGTGAGAAAATTATAAACACTGAAAATACATGCTTAAAACATGTAATGAAGTATTATTGCGTGACTTGCTTTGGAAGTGGTATGATTATTAAAAATTAAAGTCTTTTATAAAAGAAGATATAATCTTTGAGGGAATAATCCATATAGTTTGTATTATTTTGACCCCTCATCTACATAAACCTACATGCTAGATGAAATGTTTTAAAACTGAATTTAATTTTATGAGGACAGAATGCTCAGATATGACAAGTTTTAGGGTAGTCCTTTAGTGAAAAAAAAATAGCAAAGTGAACAGAGAATTTTGCCATTATTTAATTTCACTGAACCCTAATACTCTTGAACTTATACTGCCCAGTTACTGCGCTATTCTCTGAAATCATTATGACAGACTCTCAACATGGCTATTGATTTCAGAAAATTTTAAGAACATTATAATTTTACTTGATGACATTGAAGGTATCAGGCATTGCACAAGTAGATACAAAGATCCTTAGTTTAACCACTGTCTTCAGTTGGATAGTTTTTGCCTGTTAGGCCTTGTCATTTTATTTTTTCTCAAAATACATGGTCAAATAAAAAATAAAATTTATTTCTTTGAAAATTTCAGATCTCTGAGGCAACTGTGTAATAAGTTTTGAAATCCTGTTTCTCACACTTGCAGTTACTCCTATGTCAAAACATAGTAGCCATCTATATCCTCATTTTCCTCTATCAGAATTCAAATTAACCAGAGAAGTTTGCCAGCAAAGGTAAAAAATAAATGCAACTTTGGATCTCCCTGAAAAGCCCACTTTCTGGAGTGTGTGTCTCACTGCATTTTCGAATTGCATCTCATCTTCATTCTCATTGGGACTATTTTAACTGTCATAAATGGACCACAGAGAGATGAGATGTGCTGATAATCTAAGATTCATTTAAAGAGGTCAAAGTGCAAGAAAGATATTTTTGTAGCTTTGATCGAACTTTCACAAAGATGAAGCAGAAAATACAGGAAAATAAAAATTTGTAGAATCAAGTTTCAACGAGGGGGGAAAGTTTTTCTATCATCTCCCTGAAAATGTGCAATTTAATTACAGAACATTTTGAAATGAAATTCAATTTAATTTGGGAAAATAAAAATAAGTAGTGGGATGGAAGCCATTTCCCATACTCTGGCCGATATCTCTGACTAGAAAAAAGTACACATTTAAATATGCCATCTGTCTTAAAATAATATCAGGAGTGTCAAATTGCCAAAAGTAGAAACTATGTAGTCAAAATGAAAACCGCAGGTACTTTTTGGAACATAAGCTGAAAGTTCTTTCAATATGGTCTCATTAAGATTATTCTAAATTTAAATCTATCCTTATGATTTATTTTTTCCAGTTGTACTTCTTCATTTGAAGAATTGTTGTCACATTATAAAATAAAACTGTAGTAGCAGTCATACTTGGAGATACTAGATACTTTATAATTTGCCTTTCTAAATTAAAAATAAATACAAATATGTCATCCCAGGGAAATCTTGGTCTCTTTCATAGGGTGAGAGGAAGCACATGTCTAATTTTAGATAACTCTAAATATACCCTCAGCTTTTCAAATATAAAGAAATACATAAATTAAAATATTGAACTAATGATAAATTTTCAGAGAAGGCAGTCGAGAAGGTGATAAATGTAACAATGATTAGATGCTGATGTCAAAGAAACAATGTTCAAAAGGACAAAAGACCTGAAAGGACAATCTTGGTAAGTCATTTGTTGTTTTCCAGAAAAATAGCTTCGTATTTGGGAACAAAGGAGAAAGGTAAGATCAAGGCACAAATACAAAAATTAAATAAAAAGAGTTAACACTTTTTAAAATATCTCAAATTGCACATACTGCAAGAAGCAAATCATCTCGCACTCTCCTTTGAGACTGGCTCTTTATGAGTCAGTGAAATATTGCAGGTCACTGAATAAAAGATGTGTTTAATCCTGCTCTATCACCTCGCTCATCCTGGCCATAAAATAAGGTGCGATGGCAGCCTAAATTTTCAAAGCTTTGGAGTATGTTTTTTAATATACTTCTTTGTATAACAAAAATGAAAAGATTAAAGATTGGTCTAGAATTAATTATCAATCTTTAATATGAGACATTTTAAGAAAATTCAAGCCCTCAATGCTTTTTAAACTTATTTTTATTTTTTATGTTAAAACAAGAAAAGAATAAAAATGATGATACATAGTTGCAAAACAGCAAAATAGATTGACTGGCTAACACACTGCAAATTATTTTAAAAGTAGTTCCTCAGATTATGAGATATAGGTATGAAGAGATGATCAAACAATGAAAGCATAAACTGTTCTTTTTGACGAACTAATAGAGGCTAGTAGTATAATTGTCTAGCATATATATATAATTTCTTCTTTCTTTTCTCCTTTCCCCCATTCCCATTATTATTTCCTTTTGACCAATTTCTTCCCCTTTCATTTTCATATTATCTATTGTATTTTTTGGATCTTATTTACTCTTTCAATTTTTTACACTAGGGAGACAATATGATGTTTACAAATGTGAGTCTGATTTATTTCACTTATAAGTATGGTCTCTAGTTGGATCCATTTACCTTTAAAAGCCTGGAGTTTGTCCTTTATAGCTGAGTAGTACTCCACTGTATGAAAGTATCACATCCTTTTTATACATTCCATGGTTGATGGGATTTGAAGCCCTTAATATTTTTATATTTACTGTAAAGTTATTTATCAATCACCTTTATGAATGTGGCTCAA
>RJWM01005638.1:23601-49022 GCA_004363535.1 Dasyprocta punctata
TATGTATATATATATATATATATATAATGCATTTTTTTTACTTGACAACTCTGCTTTGATCTTAACTTTAGGATATCTATCATCTATCTCATCACTCTAGTTAAGTCAGGAATCATTCTCTCTTCTTTTGTTTTTCTACATTCTTTGTAGTCCATCATCAAATGATGCTGACTCTTCTTCTATAATATATCTCTAATCTATCTACTTATTTATAACCCCACATTACCACCTAATCTTACTCATGATTATATTGTACCTATATCATACAAATAGTCTCCGAATCTCTACCCTGCTCCAACCTGTGACTACAGCTTATTTTCCATTCCACAGCCAAATATTTTTTTAAGTAAAAGAGATCATTTTTACTCATGTGATTAAAATTTTTCAATTGTTAATCATTATTCCAGGAATAAATTGCAAAGTCTAAATCATGTCTGGAAATATCCTTGTCCTTTTTACCTCTATTTCTTTTGAGTACATAAATCTTACGTGCAATGTAGGGCCTATGCTTCATGATATGTAGTTTTGTGCAGGGGTATCCCCCTTTGTGTTTTAGCTCTTGGGTAAATGACCAATAATCAGAAATTCTTTTCTTGGCCATTGAATTAGGTAGCTCTAATTCACTTTTTATCATCTTCCCATTATCAATATCATGTATTGTTAACTGACAGTTAAAAAATATTCTTCATTACTTCACATGTTTAATGCCTGCCTGAAAATAAAAATGCAATCTTCATGAGAGAAGGGATCTTCTTTGTCTCAACCACTGCTGTCTCCAGAAACCAGAGTTGTACCTCTCTCCCTGTAGACAATCGTGATTGAATGAAATACAATAGTATAAATTCTCTTTTACCATGTGTTTTAATATTATGTCTTCTCCAATTATTATATATCTTATCCACTTTTTTCTTTACGCATTTACTCATTGTAGTAATTATGAGTGACTGAAATCATCACACACTCTTATTAGTTTCTTCCTTTCTATTTTTATTCAGAACTGAGGACCTAACTTAGGGCTTCATGCATGTTAGGCAAGTGTTTTAATCCCCAGGTCAATTTCTATTGTTCATTATGTATCTCCCTCAAATGAAATGTAAAGACAAGGAGTGAGGACCTAATAAGACTTTTTCATCATTGAATATTCAGTACCTACCTATACTGTGATGGATGTTTGACACAGAATATGAGTTCAAAAAGCAATTAAGTTTTAAGTAAAATTTTATGGAAAATTTCCTGGAGGAAAGGTAGGCATTTTGATTGACATTCGAAAATATGTTGGTGAGTGCAATTAAGGTTTTGCTTATGAATCAGGTATATGGGTGGTGTAATAATAATAGTTCCAATGTTTGAAGAAGGTAATCATAGAAGACACTATTATAAGTGTTTTGCATACATTAATTCAGGGTCACAATAACTTTATGAAAGAGGCACGGCTATCAACTACATTCTTAATATTTGTAAACTGAGACAAAAAGTAGAATAAAACGTCTATAATTGTTTTTCCACAGTTATTGTTATTACTGTTACTATTATTATTACTATTAAGCTCTCTCCTCCAACTAGTAGGCCAGAATTTGAAACTAGACTGTCTTAAATTGTACACCACCATGATTTTACTATAGAACTCAGAACAGATAAATTTACCATAAAATGTTATTGAGCAATACATGCATTTTCTTTTATTGTTTACCTAGAAGTGGCTTACCTCCAGATACTTGAGAGAGGGAGAAAGTTAGCATTCACCATCCCCAGGTCACCTTTTGTCTTAGTTACTTTCTGCATTGCTGGGACAAAATACCCAACATCCACAAATAGAGGAAGGAGAGGTTTATTTTGGCTCACAGTTTGTAGAGGTTTCAGTCCATTGTCAATGGCCTCCAAGGCATGGCAGCAGAACAGAGAAGAAAGTTCATGGCATAGCCAGAAGCAGAGCGTGATCAAGGAAGAGGGAGGAATATAAATCCTGCCAGGCCATGACCCTAGTGACACACCTCCTCCAGCCAAGCTTCACTTCTCAGATTATATTCAGCCATGAACTCCTCAATGGAGTGATCCACTGATGAGAATCACACACCCTATGATCCAGTCACCTCTCAAAAACCTCACATATGGGCATGTGAGTTTTTGGAGGGACATCTACATACAAACAATAACACGTTTAGTCCCACAGTCTCCATAGGAAAAAAAAATGTTTTGAGACAGGGTCTGTCATTGTAGTCCAGACTGGCCTTGAACTCACTATGTAACACAGACTGGCCTCAAAGTCACAGTGATTCTCCTGCCTCAGCCTGCCAAGTGCTGGGATTACAGGTGTGCACCACCACATCTGTCTGAAAAATGTTTTTATTAACCTAATTTCCTTTATTCTGGACCTCAGGATACACTATATTTTGACCACTAATAGAAATAATATGGTATGTCCTTGTATCAGTTAGGGCTCACTAGCATAGTGCATATATATATATATATATATATATATGCATATATATATATATATATGTGTGTGTGTGTGTGTGTGTGTGTGTGTTTGTTTGCTCATTTGTTTTGTTTGCAAGGTAGACTTACAATGCCTGCCTGTAGAGGCAGATATGGAAGAATGTGAAAAGGCAGTCTATGTGATGGAGGGCTACAGGGTCCAGACAAAAGTTGAGGACCTAAACCTCTCTGACTCACTGCACAGTAGGTGTGAGTTCACATCAGGAGGGTGAAGGGTCTGCGTTGGAAGGATGAACAGTCTGTGATGGAAGCCAAGAGACAGTCATCCAAAGGTGATGGAAAAGACTGGAGTTCCTCCAAAGAAGCAGAAGCAAGACTTCCTTCTTCTTGGTGCCACCAACAAGCAGTGTAGCTTTTCTACCTTCAGTAACTCAATCATCCACAAATTTAGAACCGTGCTAAACCTATCAGGCAAGTGTTTCTTATTCAAATTAATAGTTGACTATCACATCCATTAATGAAAATATTACAATATGATATTATTTCCCTATTCTGAGAAACTATCAGTATACTCTATTACCTAACAACAACAAAATATGCCCCTTTTTCCTAGTACCACCTACTTCAGCTTCCTTTCTGGATGACTTCAGAGAGAATTCTTCCTTGAGGCAAGCAATTTCTATATGATTACCACAAAGTAATCCTTACTATAATGGGCTTTAATTGCTTTTAATTATTTTATATCTGAATTACCATACACTGCAGGACATTTAGAATCATACTAATAAAATATCTTATTATAGTGGTTTACTGAAGTACTATGGTTAGGTTTAACTTCTGAGAATCACTCGCACATGCAACAGTGCTGTAAATCATTTTAATCTCACAGTAGAGGTTGAAGGTACAATGGGACCCTGAATAAGATAGAAACATAAACGTTTCAGATGATTCTTATTGAGGCTCACGGCTCCATTCTTACTCATCTTGCTTAGGTTATGACAAAATTTAGGTAGCAAATTAATTCATTAGCCACATGGTAAACTGCCTTTAAAATTAATAATAAATCAGTATTTTTGCATTTTCAATAATACCATAGTTATATTTCTCACCTGTAATATCTCAGAAGACAGTTTAAGTAAGAAATTATAAGCTTCATTATATAGGTACAGATATTAGGTAAATTTTGTTCTGAATGTCATAGATATCAGAAGAAGATGGATTTTTTAGAAATAAAGATTAGAATCTACCTAGTTACAATGTATATGTCCACAAAATCTTTATTAAAAAATGAGTGTTTTCAGATCTGGTTTGGACACTAAAAGGAAAATGTCGGCTATGTTACTTAGGCAAGAGGGATAGCTTTTAATCAATCTGCAGTGCTAATAAGTCATCTGTATTACATGCTGTAATAACTAGTATTTGTTTATGAAGAAACATACAATACATACAAAAATGTCACTGAAACAAAACAAAAAGAAAATCATGTATATAAACAAACCAGTTTTAACAGTTGGAAAGCCTGAATAAGAACTTGCTTTGGAGTTAGTTTTCTGAGAGTATGACAGTTACACGAAATCTTTCAGAAACTTGTTCTTGCTCTATGTCACTTCCGCAAAGGTTGAAATATCTCTTGAAGGCAGTGAGTGTCTATATCAATGGAAATTTGATCCACCCACCAAGTGAATGTTGCTAAGTATGTCCTGATATCTCCTTTTAAGACTGAGTCAGGGAGGCTGAATCTAAAGTTTCATTTCAGGAGATGAATTTCTTCAAAAACAGGGCACTGGAAAATAGTGTGATCAAAATGACTAATTTTTGCTACCTTGAAAAGCCTTATTATAGGTGTTAGAAATTATTTTCACTTTGATACTATTTCAACAAGTTTTTTCTAAGCATACCGAGCCACTGTTTTGAGCCCAATCAACAGTAGACCAAATTTTTGTTGTATCTGTCCATCTACCTGTTCAAGTCATGTGATTTGTCTCCTTAAAGTCAGTGAAATGTCTGCACAGTAAGGAGCTAATACGCTTCACTGATAGTAACAAGGCCACCAAATTTAGGAAAAGCTTCAGAGTGCATTCCAAGGCCCACTCTTCCCCCTCAAAGCTAAAATGATCTTTACAGTATTTACCTAAAATCCATGCATGGATTATTTTGTCCCTTTGTACTTTTGCTATTGTTGAAGTTAAAATATGCTAATCATGCTATTAATGATATATGGCATATATCAGAAAATTTGATATAAAAGCTGTCAAATAATAATGTGAGAATCCTACTTAGCATGGGGAACCTCACAGAAATGAAGATCAGAAGATAGAAAGCAATTATATGTGAGTGCTGAATATACATCAGCCTGTTATGCATAGATGAAACATTTTCTCATGTAATATACATAAAAAGATGGATTTTATTGCTCTTAATATTTTTAAGAATTGAAAATATGCTGAAAAATAGAAACTACTGTCACAAATCACACAGCGAAGTATCTATCAGCCAAAATTTGAGCAAAATCCTGATTTCAAACTCAGAAATTTTTTTTCATTTTACCTTCCAGGTTGACTTACTACTTGCCTTGAATTAGCTTATTTAATAACTTTAAAAGGACCATATATCAGAATCAAACATATGTGCATCATTTACTTGATATTTTGCAAAATATGCCTATTTCTACAAGGTAACTCACTTTAAATTCATGTTAATTCAGGCACTAATAAGTACGATTCTCAATAAATTAGGTATGCAAATAGCTTGACTTTGAATCTGTGGAGACTATCTGTTCTGGATAGAAAATGTTTGAATGTAAGTAATTCCAAACACATTACATGTTTTAAAGTGTAGTATTTCAATAGTTAACTAAAATTCATCAAGATGAATTGGGGAAAAAGAAAAAGTTTAAATAAAATGAGGTAGAAAGAGGAGCTATTACATCTGATGCAACAAAAAAGCAAGTGATATTATAAACTATTTTGGCAAGTATGAGCACTAATAAATAAGAAAATCTAAAATAAATGTATAATTGCCTAAATTCATATAGTGCACCAATACTGAATACTGAAGAAATGGAAAATTTGATTAAATCAACAATACATGAGATTGAACCAGTATCTTTTATTTTTTGCTGTATAAAAATGTCTTACATTTTATTATATGTATATTTATGCATAAAAACCATCAAAGTTAATCATTGTAATGAGGAATGGGAGCATTTGGAAGATTGCATTAAGCAAACAGTACTTAGTGCCAACCACTTAAAGAACAAACTTTGAACTATGTCACATGGCACACGGTCCTTGCCCCCCTTGCTCAGAGTGCTGCAAGCAAGGTTTGTGTGTTCCAGACTGAGATTTCCTCATGGCTGGGTCTTATGAAACATTTAACAAACTAATAAAATTTCTTCTCAAACTCTGAAAAAATTGGAATAAATATTTCCAAATTCATTTTTCAAGGCCAGCATTATTCTGATAACAAAGCCAGATTAGAAAATTGCAAGAAAACAAAATCCCAGATTAGTATCCTTGATGAGCATAGATATCAAAATCAACAAAATGTTTTTAAAAATCTGAATTCAATGATACTTTAAAATTATTGTTTACCATAATTAAATGTAATTTATCCTTGGAATACAAGAGAGGTCTGACTTATGTAAATCAGTAAGTGTGACACACATTATTAACACAGTGAAAGATAAAAAAAAATATGATGATTTCAATACATGGAAAATCTTTGGATAAAAATCAACATCCTTTCATAATAAAAGCTCCTAACAAATTAGGAATAGAGTGATTTACCTGAATACAATAATAGCCATTTACTACATATCTATTGTTTACATCGAATACGACAATTAAATGTTGAAAATTTTGCCTCCAAGATCAGGAGCAAGACAAATATGCTCCTTCTTAGCATTTCTTTTCAAGACAATTAGGCAAGAGAAAAATAGCAACATCCTAGTTAATGAAAAATAAATTGAATCATCTTTACTTTGCTGATGATATAATATTAATTCATAAAATTTACTCCTTACTTATTCCATCTTTTAAGAGTCAATTAAGAAAATAAAAAATGAATATCAGATGACTTACCCATCTTTAAAAGTGGGAAAAGAGTGTGTGCCATGAGAATTCTTGTTAAAATTAAAATTTATGTCATTTCTTATGATGTTAATTTAAAAAAATACATTTTGAGATAAAATGAGTGCACAGTTAGATAGAAGTTAGTAATCTTAGAAATAATACTTTATTCTGTTAAAATAATTATGATAGAATTGAATATGTGACAATAAAAATTTGATAGATACTTTCACCAAATAGAAAATCATTAATTTGTTAAACATGATTACCAGTTCTAAATCTCATTTTTGCATTCTAACTTTTAAGTCTTTAAGAACACAGTAAACCATACTGAGAAAATAATATCTTGATAACAAAGACATTTGTCCAACTGTGTCTTATGAGGTTTTGTGTTTTGATTGGCATAATCCTCCCTGATTGAAAAAGAAACCCTCAGATTCTGTGATTAGTGGATAATTTCATTGGGAAATCTGGTTTGACCTCAATGTTCCTGTGAAAGGAAATGGATTAACCCATGAGTTGCTCTAAGAATCTTTTCACAAATTATATAACTGATTTCTAATATACCAATTTCCAGATCCTAGAACAATGGTGAGGGAGCAGGGAGTGACAAAATTAGAAGATTTTGATGGGAGATTGCAAACTAGAGAAAAGACACAGGTCAATGTTAGGTGAGAAAGCTAAGGAATGACCATCATGCGATAAACACTTTATTGACAAAGCCACGCTTAAAGGTTGGGATGAATGAGAAACAAAAGTAAAGTAGAAATGTCAAAAACAGCCCCTGTGTATGCCAGTTCCCAACATATGGTATTAGGAATAGATTTTGCAGCACCCAAATGTGCCTCAGAAGGAATGAGAGCTGTCCTTCCAGCTGGAAGTGACTCTGTCTAAGTTGCTTGTATAGCTTCTGGAAATGAAAATGCATATTAATGTCAGAATGAAATGTATTCCTCAAAATGAAGATGAAAAACAGCTGTGATCTCTTTCATGACAATCATCAGGCTCCATAGACATATGGGAATAGAGATGAAATGACGGACAATCAAAGGTGCTATGAGCTATTGCAGATTCTAAATATTAGTTGACTTTGGAACCTTGCATGAAAATCAACTCAATAGAAATACTACCCATATTCAATGAATATTAAATTTTATTTTGCAACAGTTTGTAACTCTATTCTTCTCAATCTTTTCCTCATTTTCCTTAGATGACTTCCAATGTCTGTTTACGTTTTGCATGAAAAAAAACAGTTTGAAAGGGAAATGCATATTGCTTTAGAGTAAAACTATTTAATTTTTCTTCAACCTGTTACCAGTATAAAAGTTCAGATTTGACAATAGAGAAATGATGTTAATCTATATTAATGATTAACTGGACTGCGTTTTGTTTCTCTGTTATAAAAATGATAAATATCTGTGGCTTCAGGAAGAATGCAAACAATTCATGTGTACTGTCTAATTAATTTGAATAACTTTCTCTTGCAAGCTTTTTTCAAGAATCATTCATATTGCTTCCTAACATCACAATGCACAATCTATCACCTATTAATGGCATATGTTTTCCTGTCACATTGTTATGCCTTTTAAAATAATACTTTAAAATGACTTCTACTGGCAGCTAATAAGTGTGAACAAGATTCAGAAGAGCTCTGTGTTACTAAAGAATAGAATCACCAAATTCTAAGGCGCTGCCAGTCAAACATCTAGGTGCATGGGTAAAGCACTCACAGCAGAGTGTTTTTTTTTTTTTTACACTAAAGAGAATTATGTGTCTTCAGTCGTGAATATGAAAATTTTTCTTAGTACCAAGAATCGAATTCATAGCCACATGCTCGTCAGGCAAGGCTGTGCTGCTGAGCTAAATCCCTGAACCATATGAATACTTTTGATTTGTCTTTTTATGTAGCACAGAAATGGGTGCTTTCTTACTTTCACATTCTGTGGCATCATGACATACTACACTGTTGATTGTACCTTCTAGCCCCTATTATATTATGTAGGGAGGCATAAGAAAAAGGAAAGGGGATTAATATGTGCCATAAAATAAGCACGGATTATTTAAAGGCACAGGATGGTGTCTTTAAAACACAGTGATGTGGTTTTTTTCTTCCACCTGCCAAGTGCATTCAAATTCAGAATCATATATAGTGATGTGTAAGCAGTGTGCTTCCTTTGACCAACATGTACCTACTTTTCGTAAAATTGTCCAGACCAGGTTTCTGCCAAAGAAATCTTCCAAATACATCTCTGTTACCTCAGTCATTCTGCTGAGTCAGCACTCTGTGGGCAGAGTTTTCTTTAAAGTTTCTTCAAAATATTACACACTGGAGGGGATGCTTTCACAAAGGCTGATTCAGCAAGTGGAGAAAGAAGGGAAGCGAGAGATTTATAGGGTTCTTTCAATGCTGGAAGGAGCCCTGCTGATGGATAAAAAGATAATTATGCAAGTTAGCCTACATGTACTGTGTTTTCAGAGAATGAACCTCAGTCTCTTCATTTTGTTTGAAATTAACACTCTGTAGCCTGGTCATGTATTGTGCTACATGTAGCACATGCCCTCCATCACACTTACATTTTAGTGATACTTCTCACATCAACATGTCTTTACACTTGCCATTTCATTTGTTTTGTTTCCATGCAATGATTAGACAAATGAAGAAAATAAAGAAGAGGAAATTTAAGTACCTTGTTGAAGTTCCTAAGTTACTTATTAGCAAAGCTGAGACTAGAAAGTTATCCAGGTTATTTGACTTTCATTCTATCAAGTGCTTGATTTTTACTCATTTCCACATGTTTTGACATGTCAGTTTTTAATAGGATACACACAGGGAGAGGGTACATTTATTTTAGCTCATACATTTTGCAAGGTGCTTTAGTTACCTTTATGAATAAATTAGTCTCTCTCCTCAAGGTAGAGTGAGAAAAGATGGTTTAAATTCAACAATTTAATTTTCATACCTACTTTTGACAGTTTCTGATTTTAATATTTGAAATTAGGCATTAATTTGAGCTTTGATACTAACTTAGTGGGAGAGCTACTGAAAAATGTTTCACTATTTGTCTCTAAATATTAGCGATGTTTGTTTTTTCTTTAAAGTTAAGATTCCAGATACTGAAAGAAAGTTACTTTAAAGTAGATTTCATGGTTCTTCACTTTAGATGTAAACATAACTGAATTAAGGAATAACTGGAGAGCTGGTAAAACATTTCTGGGTGTGACTGTGATTGTGCTTCCAGAGGAGTCTGGCATGTGAGTAGATACAGTGCCTATGGAATACCCACCCTCATATAATATAAGCAAACACCATCTAATAGCCTGAGGTTCTAGACAGAACAAAAAAGCGGAGGAATGGTGAGTGCTTTTTCTTTTTGCAAGAGCTGTCAAACTCTATTTCTCTTATCCTCGGGTATCAGAGCTCCAGGCTGCCTGACCTTTACATTGGGGCTTACGGTAACGGCTGTCAGCTTCTCTGGCCTTCTGACTGAGGGTTATACTATATATAAGCTTCTGTGACACTGAGGCTTTCAACTTGGATTGAGTTGTACTACTAGTACCACAGAGTCTCCAGCTTGCTAATGTGTCATTGAGGAACTTCTCAGTTTCCCTAAACACATGAATCAATTTCTCTGTGAAATCCCCCCTCATGTCTATCTATGCATGTAGATATGAATGTATGCATATATGAATCTATGCATCTATCTATGTATTTATGTATGTATCTATCTAACTGGAGAATCTCAATTAATATGAGAACTACATTTCTAGAATTACTGAGCTCTTAATATGCAATATCAAATATTGATATCAATTTGATACCTTTTGTATAATACAGTACAGAATAGTAAGCCAGAAGACAAAGAATTTTTCCTAAAGTGCAAAATTAAGCATGGGAATCAGATTAATTCTGCCCTGATATGAACAAGTAAATAAACTTCCATTCCTACTCATTTGCCTTCATTTTCATGAGGAAAACTTTATAATCACGTACACAGCTTTTTTCTAAATCATATAAAATTCTTTCATCTTTAAGAGAATCTAATTGTTTAAAACTGAAATTCATTCATTCATCAAATGATTGCTTACACACTGTGAACTGAGGTATATATAGTCCCTAGCTACTCAGGTCCCTGCTCTCATGCACGTGTAGCATACCGGAGATAAAACAGATATTAATAAAATAATTATAGGCAAAATTAAAGTTGTAACTATGCCATATACTGCAAAGCAATGTTACACATGTAAAGTTTATAATACATGTATTAGACATAATCATAGGAAATACATAGTTTCCTAATGAAGTACTGACTCAAGCAAGAAGGGGTTAATAGGCAAAGTTTAGTGTAAGGTATTCAAAGCAGAGAGAAGAGCATGTATGAAGATAATACCAGAGAACACATTTGTAGACTAGATTAATAGTCTTTAGCTTGTTTTGAGAACAGAATATAATAGAAAATTCATCAATAAAAAAATTAGATTTTTACTTCAGTAAGAATCAGAGAAGTTAGTACATATTCCCTTACTTCTTATGGACAATGTTCACTTTGTAAAAACCTCTTTCTCTAAATAGATGTGTTTTCAATTACTCATTTTAATCTTTTACACTATTGTCCCAATGCATTATCACAAATTCAGATAGAAAATATCTCCACCTACCAACTCATCAATGTTTGCCTATGCCTCTCAAATCCATTTACCTACTGGATATTGTCTTTGTCTCCTTGCAGGTGAATGGTGTTTCATCTGCAATCAGGACAGAGATCAAAGGAGGAGGAAGTCAGATTCTCTGCAACTGATGCCAAGTCTCACTTTATTCTAGAAAACATGTATAGTTCATTCTAGGCAACAAGACTAGCCATCGTGTAATAAAACTAGACCTACATTAAACACAACTTTACAAGTCATCAAAGCAATTTAAAAGATCAGTTTGATTCTTGACAGAGAGTCGATATATATCGCTACATTTTGTGATGACATGCTGAGGTAGCAGTTTACCTGGCATTGAGCCTATGCAGCAGTCTCAGAAAATCAGTAAAATCAAATGAAAAAATGATAAGGAAGTTATACTTGATTTAAAAATAAGCATGTAGTGTGGGAAAATAAGTCTACACTTAATGCACAGAGTGTAGAAAAAAGACAAAGATGAGAAAATCTTGTCTCTCCCTGTCAGCCCAGTTAGCCTTTCCAGATGGCCTTCTCTGTTTCCTTTCATTCGCACATTACAGTCTTCACAGGTCATTTATGTTTCACTTAGTAAATCTTACTTATTACTTATCACTCTAGTCTCTTCTCTCACCAATAAGTTCATAATGTCCTTGAGGAAAAAACTCTACCTTTCTTTTACTATATTTGTTGTCTCACATAATTTGTGTGATTCTGTCTACACATCTAGTGTACACAATGCCATATTGTATGTGGTAGTTGATTTTATTGAAGATCAACTTACTAATTTGACCACTGTCAAGCAGTTAATAAATGGTGTGGCCCATATTTGTACCTTAATCAGCCTCACTCCAGTTAATTCTGGAGTTGGAAAAATTGAGATTTAAATTCTGACTCCATTATGTATTTTGCGGTAAGAATGTGGAAAGAAAAGTATAAATGCATTAATAAATACATATTAAGTCAATACTATGATAAACTTCCCTTATCATTTAGTCTTCTCAGTAGATCTAATACAAAATTATTTCCATATCATGGAAGAATATACCAAGATATAGAAAGCTTAGGTAAACAACCCAAAGTCACAGACCAAACAGCAGAAATGAAACACAGACCTAAGGCTTCACTCCAGTCTCCTCTATATAGCTGACACTGCATGCCTAATTTTAATCAACTTTAAAGGAACACATGCTATATTTTAAACGTGCATAGGAAGTTGTCCTCTTTTATATGTGTATATCTTCCTGAAGTTTTCTTTCATTAGAGTGTCAAAATCATCCATATAGTTTAAAAGCACTTATTGGAATGGGATGTAAAAGATGATGGGAAATAAAATGATACAGTACATGTTCACTGAACTCTAAGGGATAATTCTCCTGAAGAGTTAAGACAACTAAAGTGGCTAAAATGGTGTAGGAGCTGCCTTGGTTACTTTTTTATCACTGAGACACAACACTCAACACTCACAAGTTAAAGGAGGAAAGATTTATTTTGGCTCACGGTTTGTGGAGTCTGCTGGCTCCAAGTCTGGACAGCAAGGCAGAGAGAAGCAGAAAGAGATCAAAGGAGGTGGGAGGAATGTGTACCCTTCAGTCTACCCCCCACACAGTGACTCACGTGCTCCTGTCAGGCTCCACCTGCAAATATTTATTTAGGTATAAATATAAACCCATCAGCAGACTAATTCACTGATGACTATCACAACCCCCATGATGCAATCACCTCCCCAAACCCCACATATGAGCACATCAGGCTTAGATGGTGGTGTGTGTGTGTGTGTGGCATTTTAGAACTAAACCAGAACAGAATCCAAGATGATAGACAACCTGGTTCTAAGCACAAGTCTTAAAACAGTTTCAATTTAACTGAGAAAATAAGAAAAAGTATCACAAACGATATAGCAAGTTTGAGTTTTGCTTAAATGTAAATGATATTGAGATTTAGAATAGGGTCTGGCAAAACATACAGGCATGGGAAAAATGAGGGTAAGAAAAGACAATGTCGCATTCTGATGTTGCTATGGTGTGGGGAATAGCCAGAAATTTTATCCTAATGCTTTCTGTAGATGTCCTAGTGACTTCAACAAGCTTGGCAGAAAGTTCTGCCGAGGACCTGTTTTAAAATAGTGGTCTTCACAACCTTGCATTCAGGCATCGCAAAGCCAAAGTGAAATTAAATTAATTTGACCCTTAAAAATTACATTTGTAATAAGGAGAACTAAAGACCATAAAATGAAGATAGCACAACAAAACAGAAATCAAATTAAAGGCTGTCCTAAAGACCTTTAAGCTGAAGAGGACCTTTCATGCATTGGGTGTTGTTAAATCATTCAGTTCATTTCACAGTGACTTGCTTTTGATGCAGCCTAGGATGAAATGTACTTCATTACTCCCATGCATAATTAATATCATTCTGTAGTCTTCATCAGGTAAGTCACCTCTGAATGTAAAGCAATTGTGCTTTACCTGAATTTCCTCTCCTAATGGAGCCTCAAAGCATAGATAAGGGTCCATAATGAATGTCTGAATGAATAGCATAAGTTCTGTCTTTTAATGGATTTTACCTTACTGTTTACTATTCATTTGCTCAGTCATTCATACTCCTATAAATACAATTTTTAACACATACTTATTCATCTGTTTTTCCCTGATAGTATGAATCAAACCCAAGGTTTCACACATGCTAAGCAAATGCTCCACCTTTGACTATATCCTCAGCACCTCTATTTATCCTTTCATTCAGTTACTTGAGATTCTTGTACAGCTAGACACTCCTGTTAATCTCTAGGGATTTGTAGATAAATATTACAGTTCTTATCTTTAACTTTTTCATAGTCGAATGAGAAAAATAACGTGTAAGCAGATAAGTTACAGTGTAATGGACGTGCTGTAAAATTGGATTTTCATTTTTAAAGGGTAAAAGAATTCCCATTGCCAAAAGCTATTTATTAAAAAAGAAAATGCATTAAAGAAAACAAATCCAGGGTGCATAAAAGAATTAGCACTAAAAGTGACATTACCATCATAAATATCCTCCAAAACTCAGTTCATCTTTTCAAAGATAAATGTCACTTGAAACTCCAAATTTCAGCCTGTAATGGTGGCACACACCTGCAATCCCAGCACTCTGGAGGCTGAGGCAGGAAGATCACTGAGAATTTGAGACCAGCCAGGGCCACAAAGTGCTCTCAAGGCCAACCTTAACTGCATAGTGTGACCCTGTCTCAAAAAGACAGACAGAGAGAGAGAAAGAGAGAGAGTCCAAGTTTGTCTCTAGAAAATTTTGTGTGCCCACATGCATGCACACACACAGATACTGTATACATCCATCTGTATCTTATTTTACATGAAATCTCAGAGATTTTTCCATGTCACTACTCATTCCACATTGTCTTTGTTCATTGATGGGCATTTTATTGTGTTCATGTTGCCACATTTACTTAACCAGTCTCTTTATTTGGCACTGTTTGTCGGCTTTGAAATGATTTCTATTAAAAAGGAAAATACAAGCCGGGTGTGGTGGCGCACGCCTTTAATCCCAGCACTCGGGAGGCTGAGGTAGGCGGAGCGTTGTGAGTTCCAGGCCGGCTTGGGCTACAACGCGAGTGTAAGACCGGCCTGAGCTACATAGTGTGACCCTGCCTCAAAAAACCAGGGCCGGGAGTTTGGCTCAGTGCCTTAAGTGCCTGCCCTGGCAGGTGCGAGGTTGTGAGTTCAATCCCCGGTGCCGCACAAAAAAAAAAAAAAAAAAAAAAAAAAAGGAAAATACAGAACAGTCTACCAAACCTTTAGTGTTTTGAATTGTACACATGCATACATAGTCCCAAAATTTTCATATAACAGAGCATGCAAGTTTTAATTTTGGAAAAAAATGTTTCCCAATTGCCCCTCAAATTTTAGTTTGTTTCAGTTTTAAACTATAGAGGTAAAAGGGATTCATTCATCTTGGAATACTAAGGCACACTTTTCAAAGAAGGGGATTTGTGTAGGGTATTAACAAGCTATGGAGCATGAGATTGAAAAGATGAGGACTGTATAGAAAGTTGTATTCAGATAATGAAGGACTTTCTCTAGTAGTTTAAAAATTTTTATTTTAAGTGAAGGGAACCTTTGAATATTCTTAACCCGATAAAAGACAAGATTAATTTTTTTTTGAGTGGTTACTCAGAAATGTCTAAAATGAGTGGGAAAAGAAGCAAAATTCAAGGTACGAAGGCAGTATAATACTTGAAATTAAAAAAAACTACATTAATGGTGATTTATTCAAAAGTTACCTCTATCAAAAGTCCCTTTTGTGGCCGGGCGTGGCGGCGCACGCCTTTAATCCCAGCACTCAGGAGGCTGAGGTAGGCGGAGCGTTGTGAGTTCGAGGCTGGCTTGGGCTACAACGCGAGCACAAGGCCGGCCTGAGCTACATAGTGCGACCTTGCCTCAAAAAACCAGGGCCGGGAGTTTGGCTCAGCGGCTTAAGCGCCTGCCCTGGCAGGTGCGAGGTTATGAGTTCAATCCCCGGTGCCGCAAAAAAAAAAAAAAAAAAAAATAGAAAAGTCCCTTTTGTATTCTGCAATCCCACAGGTCTACACACCATGATAGTTCTACATAGTACTCCACCGTCTTCATAACCTGGTCTTGGATAGTTTGTTGCTACAGATGTAAGTCAAGACAAAAACCTTAGCCACTATATTAAGGCTGAGGTCAGAAATTTATTTAAACATTAATTGAGAACTAATGCTTGGCAGTCATTTCTTGATGCTATAAATTTTGGGAAACTTTTTCACTTGTGTTTTACTTTGATTCTGTTTCCATACTAGTATAGCTTTCCTATATAACAGTTGTACAATGAGAATAAATTCTTAATTTTTGTGTGTTTAAAAAAGCAGTCAAAATGAAAATACTTCATTTAATATCAATCTCAGTGTAAAATAATTTTGGAGAATATTTTTCAACTAAAATTCATAGCAAATAATCAGTGATGAGGAAAATGACAATTACTGTAATTATCAGAATTAGAATATAAAACAGCTGTGCTTAATATTCTTACAGAAATAAGATCCAACCTTCAGAAATTCTAGCAAGAAACTGGAAACTATAAAAAGTGCTCACACAGGTTTGAAAATTAACCATTCATAAATTATAGAAATAAAAATATATTTGTAAAAATCAAGAATTTATAGATGACCTTAACAGAAATGTTGACATGGTGACAATATTAGTGGTCTGAATTCCAGAAAATAAGTAACAAGAAATATGTAATTGAAGCACCTTGTGAAGAGGTTTCAGTAAGTTTGACGATATTATATACTAAAACTATAATAGAAACCATACCTTATATTGGCGACCAAATTTAAGTAATACAAGGTTACCGGTGTTACTTCAGTTCTCCGTGTGCTCGTCCTTGCTAAAATCTCCTTCTCCCAACCTGAAATAATTACCATTCAAAATTCTGTGCTGTTTTTTTCATTGCCCTTATTTATCATTTTATTACAGTTGTATGAATCCCTAAATATCTACCAGTTAATTAAAATCACATTTCAATCTTTCTTTGTATGGAAGAATACTGTTTGTTTAATTGTGGCGTATTTTTTATTTTTGGCATAATTATGTTTTAGACATTTCTGCTTGTTGATTTATGTAGCAGTAGTCATTGTATGCATGAATCAAGTCACCACCATGTATATGTATTACTATTAATAGATTACTATATGTGTGCTCCTGTGTGTGTCAAACCGTTTTTGTTACTGGCAGTCTGTTACATGATTGCTACTAAACATGCAAGAGTGTTTCTCCAGAGAGGAAATATTGCAAGTAATAAAATCATTAATTATGAGATTTTAGTAATGTGAATTATTTTCCGGTACATTACTCATATTACCACTACTGAGATAAAATACCTGAAACCAATATTTTAAGAGGAGAGGATAACCTTAGCTCAAAGTGTAGAGGATCCAGACCTGGGTTGGCAGGTTTAAGTCAGAAACACATGGTAGAAAGCTGTGGCAGATCAAAACTGCTTAGTTCGTGTTGGCTGGAAATTACAGTAGGTGAAAAGAGCTAGCTAGGAAATATACCATGGACCACATATATTACCAAAAGTCATGATACACTGACCTACCCCAAAACACTCAGAAGTGGGTTCCACCAAACCCCTGGGTAGATCATAAGCCCAATCAAGTTGACAATATATCCGTGTCTACAGTTGTTAACTTGTTACTCAAATACATCTGCTTAAGCCACACATAATTTCCAGAAAAGGGAAATACTACTTTCATAATTTTTCTAACATAATACAGCTGTCCTGTGTACAATTTTAAACCCAACCTTCCCAAAGTGAACTTTGAAAAGTCTAAGTCTCTTCTGATACTCAAGGCAAACTTTTAAATGCAAACCTCTGCAAAAATTAAAAAAAAAGATAAGCAACATGTTATATAATCCTTGAAAACAAAGGGACACTCTAAACATTCCCATTACAAAGGAAAGAATAGAGGGGTAGAAAAGAATTGCAACAAAAGATAACTGCAACTCAGTAGGGAAACACTAAGTCTTGTTGCTTCACTTCCATCATTTGGAGCACATGATAGAAGACTTGAGAAATCCAAAGGGTCTTGACAGCCCTAAACCTATGTCCTTGCTGATTACAGCCCACATGGCTTCTCCCTTGTACTGGCTCTAATCATGGTCTACAGCTCTAATTAGCAAATGTTTAATGCTCCTAGCATCTATAATCTACTGGGGTCTTGAAAGCACCATTGACCTCAGCTCTACATCCTCATGCACTTTCATCACACGTGTTCCTTGTCTTGTCTCCCAAGCCCCACTTTGAAATCTAGATGGAAGCCTTCCTGAACTTTGTATTCCTTCATTGTATATGCTGGTTCTTATGATTTAGCTCTAAAATATTCACCAAAAGTCTCATGTGTGCAAAGGTAGGGATTTAAAATATTATTAGATCAACCTGTTGATAAATTCATAACTGAATATGGAGCCTGGCTGGAAACGGGAGATCAATGAATGTATTGAATATATGTTTCCCTGAATCAATCTCTCTCTCTCTCTCTCTCTCTCTCTCTCTCTCTCTCTGTCTGTCTCTCTCTTTCTCTCTCGCATCTCAACTGCTGAAATGTCATGAGGTGAACAGCTTTCCTCACATATGCATTTCTGCCAGCTGATTCTGCCTTGAAAACAACTAACCATGGAATGAATCTTGTGAGCACTTCCAACTAAAGTAAATTTCTCTTTTTTTAACTTGAGAGTGTCGGACATCATATTGCAGTGAAGGGAAAATGACCAATACACGGATAAAACCAGCACCATATGGAAGACCACAAGAGCTGTTTCCACAGGAGTCCTAACCAGGTTACCTTAAACCATTCCTGTAGTGACCTCTAAGGGTATGGGTTTCTGAGCACAGTGAAATAAATCCAGGGACTAAATTCCCTAAATCGCTTTTTCCCAGCTGGGAACAAAATTGCTCCTTTCTCAAAAAAAGAATTAAATTTTTACATGATAGAGTCTTGCTGATTTCTAAGAACCCTCCAAGGCATGCTCAGGTTTCTTCCTGTTCTTATGTAAAGTACCTGTGTATGCTTTTTTTTTTTTTTTTTTTGATGACACTTATCTCTTCAGCAACCACAACTCCTTTGATGTCAATTTTACACATGGTACCTTTTTAGCCAAAATTTTAAGTATTTTAAAATTTTCTGCTCTGCCCTTTGCCTCTGATTCTCACTGTAAATCTGGCTAAAAGCATTGAACAGTACCCACACCACAGCTTGAATGTTAGGCTGCATTAGAATGTCCTTCCCCATATTAATTAGTCATCAACCCTTAATTTCTATTTTACACAAAGTCTCAGAATATGAGAAAAATGTAGAATTTGCTTTTTGCTAGAGTGTAACACCCATACCTTCTAGTCTATTTGCAAATGAAGTCTTAATTCTCACCTGAAATATCCTTAGCCTGGCCTTTACTAGAGTTATTACTCTCAGTATTCTGTTCTGAGTTCTCACCAGCATCATGTCTCAGTTTCTACTGAAAGCATTCTAAGGCTTTTCTAGCCTCCATCTCCAGTTTTCTAACCTCCTCCCATAAAACAGTTCCAAACACAGGCTTCAAAACAACATGGTCAATATAGCCATACCTAAGACCTCACATCTGGTAGCAAGTTCCTATATTAATCAGGTACACTATTGTTGAGATACAATATGCAGCAACCACATTTTAAAGTTGTAGTAATTTACTTTAGCTTAAACTTCAGAAGATGCAGTTCATGATCAACAGCCTCCAATGTAGGAAATTCATGGCAGAAAATTGGTGGGGCAAAGATACTTAGTTTATGCTGTTCTGGAGGAAGAACAAGGGAAAAATGCCATTCAGAAAATGCACCAGAAAACACACTATAATATGAAAAGTCAAACCTCCGTGATCCATACAGTCCCATACTTCGGTTGAGTTCCACCATTCCCCTGGGCAAATCCCAAAGCAGTGATTACATTCCTGGTGCTCTTCTATTGTTTATTTGGAGAGTCTCACTAGTTGTACAGGTGGTGTTTTAACTTGTAATCCTCCTGCCTCAGCCCTCTTGAAATTACAGGTATGTACTACTACATCTGCCTATTCAAAGGAATTCTAATATGCACAGAAGTTGAAAAACACTGCTATATGTAAACAACAATAACTGAACCTTCTGTCTTTAGTGTAATAAAGTACAAAACTCTGTTTTAATATATTTAGATAATTGTGCCACCATCATCACTATCTATTTCAACAACTTGCCTCTATTATTTTGCCTCTCTAGAATGTTGTATACTTGGACTCCTACTGTATGTAATCTTTCCAGATTGTCTTCTTTTATTAAAATATGTACATTTATGGCTCCTATGTGAATTTTCCTGGGTTGATCACTCATTTACTCTTATTGTTTAAGAATATGTCATTGGATTAAATATCACACTGTATTTATCTATTTACATACAAGGCATCTTGGTTTCTTTAAAATTATGGTTAATAGTACCTTATCAGATATGTGTTTTCAGTATTGTTTCTGAGAAGTGCAAATTTTGCTGAATACAAATTATCACATTTTTCTTACACAGATCATGCTTTAGTACTATATCTAGTCATGAACAAATCCAAAGCCATTTAGATTTTTCTCCCATGTTACTTCCTGTAGTTTTAAAACTTTATAATTTACATTTAATTCTATGATATACTTTTAGTTAATTTAAGAAGCTTTTAATGGTAGTCTCTCTTTCCTTTGCTTGCTTGCTTGCTTTCTAGATGTTCAGCTAGTGCAGCATCAATTTTTGAGAACTTTTATTCATGTTTTAACAAGTTTTTAGCTTACTCCTTATTTATTTTAATTTTTAATAAACAATCATACTTTGAGGCAATAATGATATTTTGATTTATTTTTTAATTGTATGTGTTCTTTCTGTTTCTTTTCCAAATGCACTAACTAGAGTGTAATAATTTGATACGTATATGCAATATGCATTGTTCAAGTCAAAGTAATAAGAGTTCCATCTCCTTAAAAGCTTTAAAAATTTTGAATAACATGTTATAATTACTCATACCTGTGAGGTACAGTGTAATATTAACATTTTATTATGAAGCATTATATTTATGGAAGTATTTTAAAATTATGACATTGATATATAATTTAACCTCTTGAAGTTTACAATTCACTGCATTTTAGTATATTCAGTTATGGAAACATCATCAGTATCTTATTCAAATTATTTTTATCATCCCTGAAATAAAACTATTTCACAATGCACCACCTTCTGACAGCCAATAGTGTACTAACTGTCTCCATAGATTTGCCTACTTTGGACATTCTATATACATGAAATCATATAATATGCAACATTTTGTCTGTTTTTCACTTAAAATACTGTTTTAAAAACTCTTCCACCCGGGCGTGGTGGCACATGCCTTTAATCCCAGCACTCGGGAGGCTGAGCGCAGTAGGTGGAGCTTTGTGAGTTTGAGGGCGGCTTGGGATACAACGTGAGCAAGGCCAGCCTAAACTACATAGTGCGACCCTCCCTTGAAAAAAATATAGCCAGGGGTTTGACTCAGTGGCTTAAGCGCCTGCTTGGCAGGTGAGAGGTTGTGAGTTGGATCCCTGGTACCAACAAAAAGAAAAAGAAAAAGAAAAAGAAAAAGAAAAAAGAAAAAAAAAAAACTCATCCATGCTGCACCAAGTATCAGTATTTTATTAGTTATTTATTGCTAAATAATACTCTATTGTACAGATATATCACTTTTTTCTTCATCAGTTGATGGACATCAAGATAAATTTTATTTTATTATTTGTGGCTATTTCATGTTTGCTCCTATAAATATTCCTCTAAAAATTTGTCTAACATATGTTTTCAATTCTCCCAGATGTATACCTAGATCATAAGGCTTCTCTATATTTAACTTTTTGAAAAGCTGCCAAACTTTTTTCCAAAGAAACTGTACTGTAGTTTTCAGAAAGTTTTTATTAAGTTAAGGAAGATTTTTTTATCTCTCGTTTTCTCGCATTTAAAATTATGAATGAATGTTTGATTTCTCTTAGTTTTTTTAACATCTATTGAGGGATCCATAAGATTTCTTAATTCCTATTTTTTTACTTAGTTTAGTAAATTTCATCTATAGAATGCCTAGCATTGGATTAAACCATCATTTCTGAATAAATTTCACCATGTTGTTAAAATGTATGCAAGCCTGGAATTCAGTTTGCTAATATCTTAGAATTTGAGGACTCATGTTAATTAACAAGGTTTTCATTTTCTTTTTACTTTCTCCTTTCACCAATTTCTTGTTTTGGTAACAAAGTTATACTATCTTCATAAAATTAGTTTGGACTATTCATACTTCTCCTATTCCTTTAGGAATTACAACATTCATTTTCCAAAAATTTTACACCATTTAAACTTTTTGACTTTAGTTTTTATGTAACACTTTTTAAGATGTCGATTAGATTTTATTAAAAATTTTATTAAAAAATGTATTTGACTTCTGACATTAGTTTTGCGAATTTCTTTTCCTTATGTTTCAAAGTTAGTAAAATATTCTCATTAGTGTTTTCTTCTTTGTATTTTAATTCCAGTAACTTTCATATTTGTCTCTCTTTCTTTTTCAATGTTATGAAGTACCCTCCTGGAGATATTGTGATTTCCAGCATATTTCTAGGCAAAACTCTCTCTTGGATTGTAGGTATGTTTAAGATTGAGGAAGAAGTTCGTAACCAGAAAGATCCATGTAATTGGAATTTCTTCTGATTTCAAAAATATGAGTGTGAAAAAAAAATCTGAAAAGTTCTATTTTCCTATTATCTTTTCCCTTGATGCAGTTCCAGTTAACAGTTTGGAATATATTTTTCAAAAATATGTTATGAATTCCTATAGAAATGAAATTACATTAAATATACTTTTTGAAAAATTTGCATTTTAAAATTTTGCTTAATATATATTGGGCAACTTTTCATGCTTTTCATCTTAAAATTTAAGATTTTTAATGATATGCTGCATATTACAAGACCTATCAATTTTCATTTGTGTAATGAATATTCTATTTTGAATAATAGAATACATACATACTATTTGACTTTCTTATCATTTGCTTTATTATTTAAGCTCACTGCAATCTAACAATTAATTTTATTATATTCTGTTTTTATGTAACATATATTGGTATTCATTTTTTACATTTAAAAAAGACCTATATTTTGAGTAAGATTAAAGTTTTGTTTTTTTAAAAAGAATTCCATCATCACTGAAAAAGAACAATGAATGCTCATTTACTACTTAAATTTATTTTTTCTTGTACATCTGAGCTTTTGAATTCTGCAAATACAGGCAAACAAAGGACATTCACATGAAGTTCTCCTTAACTAGCCAGGAAAATTTTTAGCTCCATTATGTTGTGCTCATAATTTGCACAGCTGCCAGCACGTTGTTCAATCTCAATAAATGTGAAACAACAACAACAACAAAAAACCCTGAGATATAATAAACATTGCCCTGTAGTTCATTTCATTTGCAGTTGTCAATATTTACTCTAACCAAAGCTTTGTCTGGCCTGTAACTGATTGTCATAAAGGAATTCATCTGTTCATTTATCCATTCATTTTAGGACAAATGTGTTCACCAGCAAGAATAGTGCCAAGTGAAAGACTAGTACACTATTTCCTAATCATTCTTATTTGTTTGTTACCTGATAGGAGTGTTCTTATACCTCTTTAAATGCATGCTTAATAGTCAATCATCTTTCCCATATATCCTTGTCCAATTATGCTATGTCTATGTTGACCCAGACAGATAGATGAACATGAGCTATAATGCTATATCATAACATATGATCTGATCTGATCTGAGCTGATATGGCATGACACACATTGAATGTTGGTTACTGTTACTCACAATTTTGATATCTTCAAAATGTATTCTTTCTACTCCTAAGACCATGGCCTCAGGCATTGATTATCCTGTTTTGAAAAACTCACTCTCTGCATTATCTCTTTCTCTATGTGACGCTAAACTGAATGTGTCTATTAATGTCTTTGAGACTTCCTTATCTTTTGAAAAACTGAAGAATAGTCTTTCACCTACTGATGAGAGGCAAATATTTTCTAACAGAGAGACAGGTTAAGAATGTGCTATCTTCTCAACAGAAATGCCAAATGCATCCATAGCTCCTTTTTCAGATGTGTGTCCATACTTCTAACAGGGTTGTGTCCAGAATACTTTTGCTGAACTGTGGAGCAATGACCTTTTAGAAAAATATTTACAATTCCATAGATAGGGAGTTTTATGATTAGCTGTGTAGTCCATTATTCCTACATATGAGTTTTGAGACCTCTCACACAAAGTTTTTCTTGAAACAAATATTGCTATATGATGATTAAGTTCTTCTTCCTTAGCTGAGGCATATATTGCCATAGAGATTGCAAAGTGAATTTTAGTACAATCAGTGTTCCATATATGAGGTTACTGTATTCATAAATTACATCAACCATGAAACAAAGATATTGGAGGCATAAAATTCTAGAAATTTCAGAAAACTTAATTCACTGCATGCTGATTACTAGACCGAAACAATTCAAATGAAGCGATGTGTGGGCAAACTATATTACAGCTTCACAGCACTTCATAGATCCTTAGTGTCTCCCCGAACTCTTTCTTGGAACATTGCTCATTCTGTTTCTCTTTTTTCTGCTATCTTATTAAGCATAAGATGGTTGCATCCCTACTGAACATGCACAGATTTTATTTTTGCTTTACTTTATTCTTTCCTTTGGACACAACTGTTTCATTACATTTATGTAGTATTAGGTACAGTAAATAAACTAGAGATGCTGTAAATTATAAACAGGATATTTTTAGACATATACAAGTATTAAGCAATTTAACACAAAGACTTTGAGAACTCATTTTTGTTATTTTGGGAAAGTTGGTTTTCTGAAATTAATAACCCAAGGTTAATTCATTAGAAAGTGTTTAATACAAAAGCATACTTAGTACAGCATATACAAATACATACGAATTTTACAAGATAAGCTTGAAATGGAAACCCACAGGAATGAGTGTGGAAGAGTGCAAAAGGTCTGTCTGTGCACTAGGAATCCAAAGGTTCCAGCCAAAGGCCTGGAGCTCACTGCTGTGTCCCATGGGAGTGCTTATCAGGAGGCCAAAGAGTTTGTGATGGAAGGCTATAGGGTCTGTTCCAGATAGCTGGAGGATGTGCAAGAAGGCTAACCATTCTGTGCTGTAGGCTGAAGAGTCTATGCTAGAAGGTTGGAAACTATGCACTGGAAGCCAGGAGAAAATGTCCAAGATCGAGATAGACAGTAGAGCTTCTCCAAAGAAACAGAAGCAACCCTTCCCTCTGCATTTCCTCTTCATATCATTCTGATGAAAATCTTCCCTAGGTGGATCTTTCACACTCAGAAGTATGCTGAGCCAATTTAGATAGGTGTTTCTTACTCAAGCTGACAGAATCAGTTAACTATCACAACCATCCATGGTTATATTGACAATCAGACACATTTTTGAAAACATAGTCTCCAAATACAAAGACAAGTTCATGATAAACCCTAACAAATTAAAACTATCCTGCATACAAACAAAAGCACACTAATTCCCTTCCTAGAGTAGAAGGCAGGTTTTCTCTGGGTGATGCTTATTCTTCACAGTTCATAACTTGAACATTGTAACCTAAGTTTAATTACAGTTAAGAACAAATATTAAGTCTATTAACACTATAT